>JAQMYF010038701.1:0-14421 GCA_030014195.1 Neosilurus mollespiculum
CTTGGAGTTGGAAATTATGGATAAAATGATGATATGGTCAAAATAATTACTTGCCTAATAATTGTGCACACAGTGTATAAAAACATGAAGTGGGTTGTTCTGAAGAGTTTTCTTTACTCTGTAATTGGCTCAAAGTGATATTTAGAGTACAACCTCTGCCCCAGTTGGCATAAAGTCTGGAATCAGGACATGTGTTTTTAAATCTGACCAGACTCACAATTTCTGCCACTGAAAAAGACCCTCATAGTATGGCTTCCACCATCATGCTTCGAGTTGAGGTAATCAAAACAAACATGATGTACTTGAGTTCAGGTCTAAATACTTACCCAGAGAGATTTCAGTTTTTGATTTTTAAAAATAAATTGGTAGAAACAATTTAACAAGTCTAAACAGAAAAAAATACTGCAGTATTACTGAAATCTAATAAAGTATGCAATTACTGAGGAGGTTTAGAGGACCAATTGTCTTATTTTGTTCATGCCATTTAGCATTAGCATTAACCAGGCGCTCACTCTGACAAAGTAGGAGCTCTCAGGTACTTTCCTGCATTTTTGCAAATTAAATAATTATTAATGTCTTACTATGAAACGCTTCCCTATTTTGTGCACACTATATCGTCTTGTACATGTTCACTGGTGAGAAATTCCCAGTTGTAATATTTTAGTCCTTGTTTTATTTGGCTCTCTTTGATTGCTGTCTACATCATCCTAAATTCCATCTGTGTGATGATTATTTCTGTGGTGCTACATCATGACATCCGTGCAGTGTTTCTTCTTTCACGCTTGTGATCACAAACTTTAATGTTAGCATTACCTCGTATTCATTTCATTTATAATCACAGTACTGAACATGAACCCAGTGATTCCTGTATTTTTACAGGCTGGTCGCTTCTGGTTTGTGGTCTAAGCAAGCAGGTTATATGTTGTAAAAGAAATCCATTGTAAATAATGGAAATCCCGTCCTGCCTCCCAGGACCTTCAGCTGTGTGTTACGTTCCACCCAGGGATGTTTTTGACCTACACACTCTTCTTCTAGGCTGATCATCATGCTGTACTCCGTTCATGTCATATTTATGGTCGATCAGTATTTCAGATGGTTGTGAGATGCACATGAGTGATGTACCACAGTATTCATGCTGCATTTGATTTAAACTCACAGCTCAGAATTTCCAAGTTTCATCTACTGCAAGAAAAACTAGGAATTCCTCCTGCGAAACCCGAAGCAGTCGTCAACTCCCAGTTCATGGCTGCTCATAGCATCAGGACCCAGACACCTCAGAATAGACATTTCTTTACCATTTACTGGAAATCCTCATTGGTCATCACTGTTAGCTGGCTAGCTTGTTCCTAATAGCCAAAGGTGAACGTGATTCCCCCCACTTTCAAGCTCAAATGATGGAGTTCCAAGTTCCTACTTCCCACTTCCGAGTTAAGTCGAATACAGCATAGTGCATTTTCTGGGAGGGTTTTAAATAATTAAAAAGTTCCATCGATCACATATTTGGAAATAACACATCAGTGTTGCGTGAGCTGTACACCAGTCTTGTTTTTCTCCGAGTGATCACAGTATCCTTTCCTCTGTGTGTATTCCAGTCCTACAGTATGCACCTGATGATGTTTTCGACATGCACTGCAAATCCAGATTTGTTTTTCTCATTTGCAGTGGACTTCTTCCCCTGATTGTGCTGCCTGGATGTTGTTCAGTGTTGACTGTAATGCTGGTTATAGACATAGTGTTAAACGTTAAATGTTGGTTTCATTTCATGCTACAGTTCAGTTTCTTCAAAGCAGAACTTTATACTCGCTCCTGAATGCTGCATCAGGATCTGGTTTCAGTTCTTCACAGTTTCTTAAAGCAGAAAGGTTTCATATACAGATTTACACAAGCTCATGCTAGCCTTGTTACAGTGTTGATGTTTATTATTAGTTCATTCTTTTTATTTGATTTACTGAATGCATTAGTGTGTATATAAACGGTGGTGTAAACGCTCCCCTTTACTTACCGGGATGTTTCCAAGTTCTTTGAAATTTTTCATAGTATTATGTAGTGTTCATGTTTAAACAATAAATTCTCTGTAATCTTGCATCCCCCCCCCCCCCCCTTCCCCCAACTGAATGAATTTTGGCACAAAGCGATGAAACAGAACCCATCCATACTTACAAAGACTGAGCATTTGGTGGATGCTACTTTCATAAAATTACTTTTATACAGTTGGCAGGGTTGCAAGAAGAAGCCACCACTCTCCAAAAAGGAACATTGTTGCACTTCTACAGTTTGTTGAAAGTCATGTGAACAAGCAAGAGGTTTATTCGAAAAAAATAAAAAAAGATTATTTAAATGAAAAGTGCTAAGAGATTTTAGGAGAAAAACAAAAATTCATTCCAACATATTTACCTTTTTCCGGTTTGTGACACATGGTGGTGGTAGAATCGTGGTTTAGGCTTGTTTTGCTGCCTCTGGGCTGGGACTTCTTGCCATCATTGATGCAGCTATGAATTCTGAATTACACAAGTGATTTCTATAGGAAAACATGAGTACATCTGTCTTCGTCAACTTTTCACAGTATTATGTAGTGTACGTGTTTAAAGAATCAAATTCTCTGGCATCTTGCACTGTGCATTTTTATTATTATTATTTTAGTTTAGTCCTTAAGGTTGCTATTCAGCAGAGGATTGCCACTGTTTCACCTGACGGCTACCATTTGGAGGATCATCTTTACAACATGATGAATAAAAACTATTGAATGGTGTTTCATGTGTGAAAATAACAATTTGATTACCTTTAGCGATTTCCCCCCCCATTTAACATTTTAAATGTGGGAGTTTTTGGTTCACCCTTTACAAATTACATTTATGCTGGACAATGAAAATATTTAAAATCCTTTCATTTATTTTGTTAGTTAAAGAGGTTTCAACACACCACAGATTTTTCTATTGCATGGATAAAATTGCCTTTATTTTGGCCGAGTGGCTCAAATGATAAAAACTCAAGTTAACAACTGCCCTGATCCTAGTTTGAAATCTTAATTCAAATAGAACATGAACATAACTGTACTGTAACTGTACACACTAAAAAAGCTCACTGAATGAAATGAAAATTCAAATTGTGTTCTTCAGCAGTGAACCTAGTAACTAGAAACTAGTTTTGTCTACTGTAATCTGCGTGATGAGTGAAGAACAGCTGGATGGCAGACAGTATTAGTCATGTTTCAGCTCTAGTTAGTCTGAACATGATTTCTTCTGAATTTGAGGCATTGCATGACCCTCTTTCTTTTGAGATTTAACTCATAGACAGACATATTCCTTTAGAATTCACTGGTGTAATTCAGAATTCATTGCTGTATCAATGGTGGCATGAAGTCCTGATCCAGAGGCAGCAAAAAAAAGCACAAACCATTATACTACAACTACCATATTTCACAAACTGGATGAAGTAGATATTCTGGAATGGCTTTTTCTTAAAAGGATACCTCATACCTTGTGTTTTTTTTTTTAAGACTTGAGTGCCCTAATGTGTCCACAGTGACAATATCCTTAATTAAAGAAATTAGTGTTTTCCTACAAGGCAAATCAAAAGATGTATGCCATAGTCTTTTATGTAAGGGGTCCTGACCTCAGGTAGGTGGGTAGTGTTACATGGGGCACCATGTATGTGTAGTATTTGTGATTTCTGCAGAAGCTAAGGAAGTCCATGTAAGCGAACCGTTTTGGAAAGTATAAGCTGTGTTCAGCACTTAGCCAAGGTTAAGCCAATAGATTTCTCTATTTAATCAAACATGTGCACATACTTTTGCCACTCAATGATATGTAATGCTCAATCATTTTCCTCAATAAACAAATGACCAAGTGTAATATTTTTGTCTCAGTTGTTTAGTTGGGTTCTCTTTATCTACTTTTAGGACTTGTGTGAAAATCTGCAGATGTTTTTTCATATTTGTTGCATATTTGTTGAACTGAATATTTAAACAAGCCTTATCATTTTAAACCTATAAAATCATTTGTAACTTGAAAGTTTCAAAAATGAACATTACCAATAGGACTAAATACAAAATTGAACATTACCAGCCTCACTAAATTCAACCATCTACTATGGACGTGCAGTACATACGTATTATTACTAAGATACTCTACCAACACACACACATTCAGACCTACAGCTGAAGCCAATCACCAGTGAGGGTCTCCTCAGGGTGCTCTGGGTTTCCTCCCAAAGTCCAAAGACATGCACATTAGATCGACCGGTTACTCTAAATTCTCTATAGGTGTGAATGGTTGGTTGTGGTTGTGTTAGTCCTGCAACAGGCTGATGACCTGAGAAGTCTCCTGTGATTTGCTCCAGCTTTCCCAGGGATCAGCAGTGGGGATGTGTTTGCATGTATACACACTAACCCCATTTTCAGAAAAGTTACCCCTCGGTTGGATTACTGGAATGCCCTCTACCTGGGGATTACTGGGTCCTCCATTGCTCGTGTCCAGATGGTCCAGAGTGCTGCACATGCGTTTATTAACAGGCACAAAAGGGTATGAGTACGTCTCTTACTTTAACCTCACTCCACTGGTATACTTCAGCAATATAGACCCACCCGCACTGTCAGGTCGGCTCCAGAGTGTGCCGAAAATTAAGCGTAAGCATAGAGGGAACTGTGGAGTGACTTGCCCCTGCATGTGAGACAGGCCCCCTAATTGCCTATGTTAAGTCATGTAACAACACAATTTTTCTCCCTTGTAATTGGGACCTCTTGAGGGTTATGGGTTTAGTATCTCTGTACTTATTTATCGGTTGTTTTTATATTTATTTAATGTTTTAGTCTCTTGTACAGCACTTTGTTTCAACTGGTGTTTTTTAAAGTGCTTTATAAATAAAGGTGGATTTGATGGAATTGGATTAGGTGAATTCATTTAATTGAGAAAAATTCAGATTTCTCGATATTTCAATCACACATTGACACTTTGGTCTTTAATGCTCCTTTATAAAAAGTTGTAAGTGAGACACGGTTAACCCCCTCAAGCTTTTATCCACGTAAAGCTGCTGATGTGCTTAAAATTAAATGTAGATGTTTACATAACACTATACTGTATGATTTTCTTATAATAGCAGTGTTAATTAGAAAAGTCAACCTGAATGACTAAGAAATTATTTAACTGAAACTTCACCTCTGTGTGTGTGTGTGTGTGTGTGTGTGTGTGTGTGTGATCTCTGTGCACAGGGAGGGACTTGTAAGGAAATAGAAACTTAGTTTTTCCCCCAGCACCAAAACAAACCCATCCTCTGATGTTTAACCCGCACACACTATTTCACATACTTCACTAATGCAGAAACACACACACGCATGTTAAAAAGTAACACCCACACTGCGGTTGGCCAGGATGAATCGCTCACGACAGCAACGGATACTGAGAGTGTGGACAGTTGTTTTCTTTTTAATGCAGGCAGGTATGAAAATGTTTTGTGTGTATTTTTGATGGTATTTAAATGGAACTTTTACAGATTAATTAATGACTATTTCTGAATATTAGGTTTGCATTGTTTAATGAGGGTAGCACTGATGTAGAAGTGTAATTATTCGTTGTATTATTTATTTATTGATCTGTTTATAATAATATTTATCTGATTATTTATTGTATACACATTTTTATTGTGCTCAGAAGGTAAACTTTTGCCTTATTTTAGATACACAGCTGAAAATTGTTCACATAGGACAACAGTCAGATTTCTGTATCACACTGTACTGATGTTTTTTTTTCTTTTTATATATATATATATATATATATATGCCTGAAGATTTGTGGATATGTTTTATTGCTATATTAAAAGTATATAATCAGCTCCTGAATAAGTATTCATATGAACACACACACAACTTGACTTTCTTTAAAGCCCCTGGCAACACCATTTTAAATAGGACGCGCAGTGATTATTAGTCAATGGAAAATTCAATAAATATACTGCACATCTACAGTGATAAGTACGAGCTGCAAACCCACCTCCTTTCTGTCAGATCTAAATTGTGTGACTATGTTAGATTGGACAAAGATTAACAGCAGTGCCTAGTAGAACTGACCGGGTGGTATTCCCAGCACTTTTGTTATTACGTCACCTTATGAATGTTGTGTGATGCGTCATTGCTCATAACGATGCTCATAGAAAGGTGGAAGATGATGACAGCCCCCCAAAAAGGTAGAAAGCTGTGTAAAATGTGAATAAAAACAATGCAATATTTTTTAAATCTCATAAACTTATATTTTATTCAAAATAAAACGTTTCATCAAAATATCAGCAAAACATCTCCAAAGGCTTTTTACAGGGTAACAAAAGGCTGGAAAAGAAAGAGGTTCCAAAAAGAAACATTCTGGAGGACTATTTTGCAAATAATTTGGTTAATTGGCAACAGGTCAGTATCATGACTGGGTATAAAAAGAGCATCTGGGCAGAAGTTCACCAATCTACAAAAAACTGCATCTATAAATTGTGGAATTATTTCAGAATAATGTACCTGTGGCAGGATGACAGTGTATGTATAGCATGTTGCCATCTGATTTACACCGGGTTCATGTGTACTGCCTCATTAATTTGCAAGTTACTTTCAGCTCACTTTTATCATGCGGGAGCGTTTTAAATTTAAGGGGTAGGTGGCATTGGATGCTGAGTGCATGCCTGCTCAGGTGATCAATGCCACAGACCCGGATATCCCGCGGTCTCATCAATGCCACAGAACCGCAGTATCCCAGCATGGGCTCAGGAAAACTTCCACAAATCATTGTCTGTGAACACAATTCATTTTTCATTATTCACAAATGCATTAAAAAAAATTATAATAATAAAAAATCAGATATTATTCCCATTTTCAGACCTTTATTTTTCATTTTGGACACCAGAGGAGCATCAAGGTATGACTCCTAACCTCAAACACTCCACCGTATTCATGACCGTGTTTTCTCACCTCCCACTGTAATGGTGATTTTGAGTGTGCATGCTCAGTGGCCTGTTTGGTTTCCTCCTCCCATTTATGATCTTTCTGCTCCACCTCCAGTTTCCATTTCTAGAGGCTGCAGAGCCCATGCTTCCCAAATCAAACTTTTTTGGCCAGAAAAAAAGACCATGCTTGCCGAGCTAAAAATTCGAATGAGTCCTTCTGTATGAGTATATTTGCATAACAAAAAGTTAAAACTTGGTAACAAGTCAACTTGTTGAAAACATTAGTGCAATAACAACTCACACAGTTGACCTTATAGGGAAGGTCTGCTTTTAGGCCTAAATCAATATATTACAGTAGTGCTCTTAAAAGGATACAACAAGCATTACGTTATACTTTATACTGTAGTGCACCTATATAGGGAGCAAGGAGTGATTTGGGGTCTTACCATCAAAGCGTAAATCCCATCCCCTCATTCATTTTACACACTGACTTTACAAAGACAACACGGAATGCGATTAATCATAGTTAATTTTTTAACCAATAATTTTTTCTGTGGGTAAATAAAATAAAAAATGTTATTCTGACAGCCCTATGCAATATAATGTTGTTACTGTGTGCATATGTGAAAAGTGTAAAAAGAGAAAGGTGGAAAATGTTTAAACTAATTAATTAGTTTATGCTTTTCTTTTTATTCCCCAGTACACTGTTCACTTCCCTCCCCCCAAAATGTAACCATCGTATCTTTAAATCTGGAGCACAAGCTCACATGGACACCGGGTCCTGGCACAGCGAACTTCATACGCTTCAGAGTGCAAAGCTCTAATCAGAGGCAAGTAATGTATACAGTACACTCACTGTCCACTTGAGGAACACCTGAACACCTGTACATTTATAAAGTCATTATCTGTTAAGAATGTAAACATAAGAGATGGGCGGGTTTAAGTAGTTCAGAACATTCATGGATGGAAGTGTTGCACCCCTGAAATCTTTCCAGAAAATGTTCCATTTCTCCCAGAAAATTGTTGCAATTACAAATGTTTGGTATACACATGTATATTTCCTTTATGTGCATTGGAACAACACAAAAAAAGAAATAAATAAATAATTTGAAATAATTTCACACAAAACTCCAAAAATGTCTGGAACTGGAATTTTGGACCACTCTTCTTTTCCAAACTGCTCCAGGTTTCTCAGATTTGAAGCGTGCCTTTCCCCAACAGCAATTTTGAGATCTATCCAGATGTGTTCAGTCGGATTTAGATCTGGACTCATTGCTAACCACTTTAGAACTCTCCAGTGCTTTGTCTTCAATCATTACTAGGTGCTTTTTGAGGAATGTCCTGTTGGAACACCCATGACCTCTGACACAGACTCAGCTTTCTGACACAGGGCCCTATATTGCACCACAAAATCTTTTGATAGTCTTCAGATTTCATGACATTTCATGCACATAGTCAAGGCACCCAGTACCAGAGGCAGCAAAACAACCCCAAAACATCTTTGAACCTCCACCATGTTTGACTGTAGGTACCGTGTTCTTTTCTTTGTAGGCCTTATTCCGTTGTCTGTAAACAGTACCATGATGTGCTTTATCAAAAAGCTTGGTTGCATCTGTACATAATACATTCTCCTAGAAGGATTTTGGCTTATTCAGGTACATTTTTGCAAAAAAAGGTCTCCAATTTTCATCACAAGTACATTTCAACTATGAGAGACAGAATGGGAGTAAAGAATCCAGGAAATCACATTGTAGGATTTTTAATGAATTAAATGGCAAAATTCCTCTGTAAAATAAGTATTTGGTCACCTACAAACAAGCAAGATTTCTGGCTCTCACAGACCTGTAATTTCTTCTTTAAGAGGCTCCTCTGTCCTCCACTCGTTACCTGTATTAATGGCACCTGTTTGAACTTGTTATCAGTTTAAAAGACACCTGTCCAAAACCTCAAACAGTAGACTCCAAACTCCACTATCACCAAGACCAAAGAGCTGTCAACAGACACCAGAAATTATAGACCTGCACCAGGCTGGGAAGACTGAATCTGCAATAGGTAAGCAGCTTGGTGTGAAGAAATCAACTGTGGGAGCAATTATAAGAAAATGGAAGACATACAAGACCACTGAAAATCTCCCTCAATCTGGGACTCCACGCAAGACCTCTCAGAGGACTGGGAGAATGTCATACGGTCAGATGAAACCAAAATAGAACTTTTTGGTAAAAACTTAACTTGTCCTGTTTGGAGGAGAAAGAATGCTGAGTTGCATTCAAAGAACACCATACCTACTATGAAGCATGGGGGTGGAAACATCATGCTTTGGGGCTGTTTTTCTGCAAAAGGACCAGGACGGTCCGATCCGTGTAAAGGAAAGAATGAATGGGGCCATGTATCATGAGATTTTGAGTGAAAACCTCATTCCATCAGCAAGAGCATTGAAGATGAAACGTGGCTGGGTCTTGCAGCATGACAATGATCCCAATCACACCGCCCGGGCAACAAAGGAGTGTCTTCATTAAAAGCATTTCAAGGTCCTGGAGTGCCCTAGCCAGTCTTCAGATCTCAACCACATAAAAAATTTTTGCAGGCAGTTGAAAGTCCGTGTTGCCTAGTGACAGCCCCAAAACATCACTGTTCTAGAAGAGATCTGCATGGAGGAATGGGCCAAAATACCAGCAACAGTGTGTGAAAACCTTGTGAAGACTTACAGCAAACGTTTGACCTCTGTCATTGCCAACAAAGGGTATATAACAAAGTATTGAGATGAACTTTTGTTATTGACCAAATACTTATTTCCCCCCATAATTTGCAAATAAATTCTTTAAAAATCAATGTGATTTTCTGGATTTTTTTTTCTCATTTTGTCTCTCATAGTTGAACTGCACCTGTGATGAAAATTGGAGATCTCTCTCATCTTTTAAGTGGTTTAACTTGCACAATTAGTGGCTGACTAAATACTTTTTTGTCCCCCAATGTGTGTATATATATTGTTTTTGGGGTTTTTTTGGGGTTACACACAAACCCACAAAAACCTACAGTCACAAGCTTTGGGTAGTGACTAAATCACGGCTCGCTAGTTCGCGGATACAAGTGGCTGAACTGAGCTTCCTTCGCAGGGTGGCAGGGCTCTTCCTCAGGCTTGGGGCAACTGATTAGAATGCCTCCTGAACACCTCCCTGGTTTGGTGTTTCGTGCATGTCCAACTGGGAAGAGACACCGGGGTTGACCCAGAACATTCTGGAGGGACTATGTTTCTCGACTGGTCTGGGAACACCTCAGTGTTCCTAGACCAGTTGAGAGACATAGTCGGTAGAGGAAGACCTACAAGAAGTGGCTGGGGAGAGGGACATCTGGATCTCACTGCTTAGGCTGCTGCCCAAGCGACCTGACCCCGTACCAAGCGTAAGATGATGATGGTGATGATGACAAACCCACAAACAGTACAATGTGCAGCGAAATGCTTTTAACTTATACTAATTCTATTTGCATTGAAGTATGCAATTTTATTTAGTTTATACACACACACACACACACACACACACACACACACTATTGTTTAAAACTTTCAGGTCACCATGAAATTTTTTTATGAAAGCAAAAACCTATGTGCAAAATGAATATCAAATAAAGTCAAGACATGAAATTAAAAAATTATCATTTTTACTCAAAATAATAATTTTGTCTTAATTATCTTTATTTTATGATAAAGAAATGTCACCCCAAGCTTTCTCTCTCAGGTTGGACTGGCATGAAGGGCACTTCTTGCATACCATGCTCCCACAACAGCTCAATAGGGTTGAGATCCAGTGACTGTGCTGGCCATTATTGGCAGAATACCAGCGGACTGCTTATTCTCTAAATAGTTCTTGTATAGTTTGAAGTGTTTTAGGTCATTATTCTGTTGTAGGTGTCACGACCCGCATGGGCAGATACACACTCTAAAGCAGAACCATAAAGGTTGGATCTGGTGCTTAAGCTCCCAGGAAATAGATCTGATGGTGCAAGTAGATGGCATAATGTTGTCAGGATCAGTGGGTTCCTCATCTGTAGAGAACTGTTGAGAGAGAGCATCAGGTTTAATGTTATGGGTATCAGGGTGATAGGCAATGGAAAAGTTAAAATGGCCAAAGAATAACGTCTAGTGGGTCTGTCTAGAGTTCAGTCTCGTAGCGTTCTGTCAATAAGTTAAATTTTTATAGTCAGCCAAAACCACAAACAGATGTTTAGCTCCTTCCAGCCAGTGCCTCCACTTCTCTAGTGCAAGCTTAGCGGCTAACAGCTCGCAATTTCCCACATCATAATTATGTTCTGCTAGGTACAGGCGACGGGAGTACAAGGCACAGGGATGGAGCTTTCCATCTTGGGCTAAGCGCTGAGAGAGGACTATCCCAACATTAGTGTCCAAAGCATCCACTTCCACAATGACTTGTTTGTCTGGGTCTGGTTGCACAAGTGTGGGAGCCGAGATGAATCTCTTCTTGATCTGCTTAACTGCAGACTCTGCCTCTGAGGACCAACAAAATTGAGTTTTAATAGAAGTGAGTTGGGTGAGTGGTGTGACTACCTGACTGTAGTTCCGAATGTAGCAAAACCCAGGAACCTTTGAAGTTGTTTACAGGAGGTAGGTTCCAGCAAGATGGAGACAGTCCTAATCTTTTCAGGATCAGTCTTCACCTGCAGCCCATCGAAGATGTAACTGAGGAATGCGACTAAGAGTAGCCTAAGTGGAGTGCTAGAGATGGGAAAGATATAAAACTCAATGGATTCATGGTGGTTACCTGAAACTACTAGAGAAAGAGCCTGGATCTTTTGAGTAATGGTGGTGAAGGTTTGTCCATTAAGAGCAGCTACTGAAATGGGGGTAGGCAGAGGCTCCATGGAAATGTTCAAATTGTTAGCCAGGTTAGCATCTAAAAGGTATAAATCTGCCCCGGAGTCGACTAATGCCTGGAGATTGTGGGGTACTCGACCCATTTGAAGAACAACTGGTAAAATTAAGCGAGGAGGACTGGTTTTGTTTACGCCGCCCACCCGCAGTCCTGCCTCTATGGGTGGGCTTTCTCTTTTGGGCAAACGAGGCAAGAGGCCAAGTAGTTCATTAATTCTACTGAGTCTTCCTTCTGGTGTAAGTTGAGTCCTGCCAATCTGCATGGGCTCGGAACTATCTGAAGACTGTATCTGGGCAGAGGCAGCTGGAAAATTTAGTGGTGGACAGGATATTACATCATGGCACAGGATGGACTTACGGAGTTTGTAGTTCTTTTCCAGACTTCTTTCTCGGAAACCGCAATCAATGCGGATGGCCAGGGATGTCAGATCCTCAAAAGATGATGGTTCGTCTCTGGAAGCCAACTGATCTTTCATTTGGTCATTAAGGGAGTTCAGAAAGATTGCTTGTAAGGAGTTTGACACCTAACGAGTCTCCGCAGCAAGGATTCTGGAGTCTATCATGAATTCAGCCACACTCTGAGTCCCCTGTCTCAGGTTTAATAACCTCTTGGCTGCATTGCTTGCTCTAAAGGGATGGTCAAAAGGCTCTTAAATTCTTCAAGGAAGGAGATAAAGGGAGATGAGTTAATTGAGTGTGAGCTGACAAAGGCTAAGGCGCAAAATAATGCTTTAAGAAGTGACACAATGAATGACCCCTTAGTGGAATTATTGGAAAAGGAACTAGGAGAATGTGTAATTGCCAGAGAGCATTGTAATAGGATACCCCCACAACCTTCCACGTCTCCCAAATACAGATCTGGCAAGGTGGTTCAGGGGTAACATTTTGTCTGGAGGGAAGAGCTGTTGGAGGTAAAGAGGCATAACTGGGCAGAGGATCACCTGGAAAGACTGGGACAGGAATACAGTCATGCAGGCTCTGAATTAGGCTAACAGCTTGTTCTAGGCACTGATGGCTAATAGCTTGTTGTTCCAGCAACACTTGGATAGCTTTAGCATGTTTACCTAGCATTTGGCTATGCTTAGAGACAGCCATCATAATGTTGTCTGCAGAGTCCATGTTTGTCCAGATTATTCTGTCACAACCCGCATAGGCAGATACACAAATGTGGACTCTAAAGCAGAACACCAAAAGCCCATTGAGTAAAATGATTTACAGATTGGTATAGTGGACAAGCTGGGAGTACTGGTGGAATCCAGATGGAGGGTCCGAGCCTTTGCTAATACGAATTCCTGACTGGAGGAAGGGGCACTGGCTGTGGTGAGAGGAGCTGAGTCGTCGGAGGTAGAGCAGGCTGGTAGGTCGTGAAGGTGAGTCTTTCCAGAGGCTCTGTGGTAATAGACTAAGGCACAGTGACTTGAACGGGACTGCTGTCCGGAATCTGCATCAAAGGATATAGGGTGCTGAGAACAAAGAGGACAGAGGTTTCCAAAACAGAATTTCTTTAGTTTTCCACAAGAGAGAGCTAACTGATTACCATTGTTGAAAGCAGATAATCTGGGGAAGACTGGTTGCTCCTGCTTCTCCTTGAGTAGGTCTTCCTGATTTAGTCAGATGGAACTCAGGTGTGTGAGCAGGAGCTATCCAGGCTTTGCCCTGGTGGCTTCTGCAGCCTGCTCTGCCTCCACCTACTATTCAGACACTAAAATAACACTACAGCCAGACAGAGATATTGACAGTTGGATTAAACCAGGTACAATCAAGTGCCATCCACAGGCTATGGCATGGTGTTACAAAATGGAATGAAAGCCTTCCATGTTCAAGATCCCTCTTTACCACCACCAAAGCATCCTTAGAACATTACATTTCCCCTATCATCCTCGAAAGATGGTGTCAACCACTCCTTCAGCATCTTTTCATTTGTTCTGTGCCTAAAAATTCTCTTCTTTCTGACCCAAACAGTTTAAACTTAGATTGGTCTATCTATAGACCTTTCCACCCCTCAATCTTCCCTTGTCCAGTGTAAATGTTCTGTTTGCCCATCCCAATCATGTCCTTCTCTTTGGAGCTTTGCTGAGAAGGCTGGCATCTGGGAGTTGCCTCCTTACTGCTGAGTTGAGTTTAATATTTTGCAGGTACTACTTATTGAATCTGCTAATTTAGGATCTCTTAAGCGCCTGTTTCTTAAACTAGAGACTCTGGTGTACTTGTCCTCGTGCACCAGGGTATCCCACTTCGTTTTATTCCTGGTTAGAGCCAGTCTGTGCTCTTCTGTGAAGGGAATAGTATGTAATGTTTTATGAGATCTTCAGTTTCTTGGCAGTTTCTCTCAAGGAATAGGCTTTATTTCTCAGAATAAATATACACTGACAAGTTTCAGAACAAAGTTTTTTCTTGGCCATTTTGAGTCTATAATCAAACACACAAATGATTCTCCAGATATTCAACTAACATAGGAGGTTCCAGATGTGTTTGCTGAGTTCTGCGCTGTTTTTGTACTTGGCTTGGCGGAATGAGGCGGTGTGATTTCTATATCTTGTTTTGAATATATATATATACAGTACAGACCAAAAGTTTGGACACACCTTCTCATTCAATGAGTTTCCTTTCTTTTCATGACT
>JAQMYF010039143.1:0-14398 GCA_030014195.1 Neosilurus mollespiculum
GACTAATGTTCACATTATAAACAGTTTCCCAGAATCACCTCTAAGTGTCGCCAAAGCACCAACAGCTGCAGAAACATTCGTACGCCAGCCATGACGTTTGCGTGAGGCACTGCACATTTCCACGACATTTCACTCTTGATACATGTCAACTTTGCCATGGGAAAGGGCATACGCAACATTTTTGTGCGTACGCACCCTTTGTACATGAGGCCCCTGGTCTGTTGCTCAGTGGTCCAAAGTCCACTTTTCTGATGAGGGCAAATTTTGCATCTGGAAACCAAGGTCCCAGAGTCTGGACGAAGAATGGAGAGGTGCACAATCCAAGATGCTTGAAATCCAGTGTGAAGTTTCCACAGTCTCTGTTGATTTGGGGAGCCATGTCATCTGCTGGTGTTGGTCCACTGTGCTTTATTAAGTCCAGAGTCAATGCATCCATCTAACAGGACATTGTAGAGCACCTCCTTCCTTCAGCAGACAAGTTTTATGGAGATGCTGACATTTTTCAGCAGGACTTGGCACCTGTCCGCACTGCCAAAAGTATCAAAACCTTGTTCAATTACTGTGGGATTACTGTGCTGGATTGAGAATCTATGGGGCATTACCAAGAGAAATATACATGAGACCAAACAATGCAGAAGAGCTGAAGGCCGCT
Source organism: Neosilurus mollespiculum (assembly GCA_030014195.1). Classification (NCBI taxonomy): domain Eukaryota; kingdom Metazoa; phylum Chordata; class Actinopteri; order Siluriformes; family Plotosidae; genus Neosilurus; species Neosilurus mollespiculum. The sequence continues at coordinate 653 of JAQMYF010039143.1, forward strand.
ATTGAAGCATTCTGATCTTCCATAACACCTCAGCAGTGCCACAGGCTGATAGATTCCATGCCACGCTGCATTGAGGCAGTAATTCATGCAAAAGGGGGCCCAAACCAAGTACTGAGCACATATGCATGATTATATCTTTCAGAGGGCTAACATTTCTGTATTTAAAATCCTTTTTTTTTTTTTGATTTCATGTAATATTCTAATTTTTGCAGATTTTGGATTTTGGGTTTTATAAGCTGTAAGCCATAATCATCAAAATTATAACAAATAAAGGCTTGAAACATTTCACTTTGCATGTAATGAGTCTATATATTATTTTCACCTTTTAAGATAAATTACTGAAATAAATGAATTTTTCACAATATAAAATTTTTTTCGAGTTTCACCTGTATATTGTCTGCATTTTTGCCATTGGCCAGTTGGAAAGGCATGTTAGGTTTTCTTAACTGCCATGGCGGGGAGGGGGGAGGGGGGTATCTGAAAAGTGCGTGCTGAAAAGAAGCATGTTGAATATAGTCTGGTCTAGTTTCATACAGATGCAACTTTTCAGGATTGAACTCACAATCGAATGCCGGATTATTTGGGTTCATTTTCACTTTTCAAATTCAAATTCAAATTTATTTGTCACGTACAAAGTTATACACAGTACAATATGTAGTGAAATGCTTGTTATGTCTGTCATAAAATTTGAAGAATAAGCTATCAATATCAAGAAGTAAAAGAACAATAACAATAACTATAACCATTTGAAGGACATAGTTAAAGGTCGAATATAAATATAAAAATTTAAAATATAAAATAAAATATAGAATGTAAAAAATAATAACATATAAAATTGAATATAAATGCAGTGGTGATTTTATAAGTAATACTTAATGTAAAGTGTCAAGTGTCTGTAAAATGTCATGCAGTGCAGTATGCACACAAGATGTCCAGTGAGTGTGGTTGTTGTGTGCTCATAGTAGTGCAAGGTGTACAGAGTGCAAATTGTGTGCGCAACAATCAGCTGAGGTAGGATGTAATGTTCATGTGTAGGGTATAGTCTACAAAGTCCAGGTACCAGTGTTCTGGTTGAGGGCCCGAACAGCCTGCGTGAGGACACTCCTGCTCATTCGCTCAGTGTTTGCTTTCAAGGAACGGAAACATTTTCCTGACCGCAACAGAGAGAAGAGTCCATTGTTGGGATGGCTGAGGTCCTTTGTTATCTTCCTGGCCTTGGTCCAGCACCGCTTGCTGTATATGGTGTTCAGGTCAGGAAGCTTGATACGGATGGTACGCTCTGCTGATCCCACCACCCTCTGGAGAGCTTGCCTGTACTGTTTGGTGCTGTTTCCAAAACAGGCTGTGATACTTCCCGTCAGAATGCTCTCAATGGTGCAGGTGTAGAAAGTCTTTAGCCCCCTTGAGGGCAGTTTAAAGTCCTTCAGACCTCTGAGATGAAAGAGACGCTGCCGGGGCTTCTTCACCAGGGTGTTAACATGACAGGACCATGTCATGTCATAATGTTTATTATATATGGCAGCACTAGCTTATTATATACTTTGATATATTTATCTGCCTATTGTTTAAATATGGTTCACTGCACTCTGCATATAAGCTCTTAACAGGCGATGCTCTGAATGCATTCCTTGATTGTGGATAGTGTCTAAAATTGTCAGGTAAGATTTTTGAGCTGATCCGTAGACAGTGCTACCATGATAAAGTTTTTCACAAACCTAAACTCAGTACAACTGTAGGAGTATCCTACTATCTGCACCACATTGCAACTGGGATAGTACCTTTCAAACATCAAGCACTTTGAGGCATTTTGTTTTGAGGCTTTTTATATGTGGCAGAAACAAAAGTTTATTGTCAAATATGATACCTAAAAATATCACTTCCTTGACCACATTGATGGTGACACTGTTTATTTTTAAGTCAGGGTCATTATAGATCATTATAAGCCTTCAAGGAACAAAAATGAACACAAACCATTTTGGCTCTGGAGACTTTGAAACCATTCTTTCTCCAGGTCAAATGGCTACAACATTTTCCGATGAAAGCATCTGTAAGAAATGCTTCTATTCTGATTAAATGGTCAAGGGTGGATCTTCCCCATCTGAAACCATATTGGAACCTGGAGATAAGACCCTCATGCTCCAAGTGTCAAACAGGAATTAATAGGAATAATAAGAGCCTCTTTCCAAGCTGGTGGGATATTTCCAGATTCCCACACCACATTATAGATGTTGAGGAGTTTTGTTAAAACAACCTCTGGTAGGTTTTTAAAAATCTATAGCGGATTCAATCAGTCCCTACTGCTGTATTATTGGCCCTTTTAAGGCAGTGCTTTAATTCTTGGATGGTAAAAGGCTGGTTATATGGCTATTTAATAGAAGTACCAAAATTTTATTTTGTTCTTTCTGAGTGGGTTTTAACAGGGATGAAATTAGGTAGACAGTTTTCAGGGCCCTTTCTATTTTATATTTATTTAAATTACTGTTGGGATGTCTATTGAATATCAGTAATGTTTTTTTTGTATATTTTCCTAACCTCTTTGCACTCCTTATTAACCAATGGAACATTTTATTTTTGGAGTCTCTTTAGCGATTGAGAGAAGGACATCAGTGAATTTCTGAACTGATTCAGGATTCTCAGTGACCACATCCAAAAACTTTTCTTCACATATTTTTGCAAAGGTGCTCCAGTCAGCTTTATTAAGCTTCCACCTGGGAAACCTTTGCATTGGTGTTGCACTAATATTTCCAGTAATGATTGGATAATGGTCACTCCCACTCCCTCAAGGAGCAGACTAGGATCAGCCAGTGTGAGATCTATTGTTGATAGGGTCATTGCTGACATTCTGTTTATTGCTTCCCCATAGTTGATTGTGGCTAGTCACCCATAATCAAATATGGGGAAGGGAGCTAATTATGAAGTTCATCTATATCTTCAACAGAAAAGTCTGTATTAGGAGGTAAGTAAATGAAGCAAAAGTTAATGGCTTTATACAGGGTTGCACAGAAGACAACAGCCTGCATTTTATAACCAAAGGAACAGCTGTATGAATTATGTCCAGATGAAAGAAATTGATCGTTGTCAGAGATCCTATTGTGTATATTGTAATTTTAAAAACAAAAATTATTATTAGCCTTAAGAAATGTTTCCTGAAGGCAGAATATCAGAAGGTTGAATTTTACTGTTAAAAGTTTCAGTTCTTCAAACTTGGGTCTCAAACCCTGGCAATTCCACTGGAGTATGGCACAATCCATTATGTAGGTGGAAGGAGAGGTTATCTCACACACTTCTTGCTTTTTGCAGGGGATGGACTCCTGCTACTGCAGAGGGAAGTAGATGGCCCCTCAACCTCCATCTCGATCTCCTCGAGGGAGACATATCTGTTTTTATTTGTAATTTTTTTTTCTGCTTTTGACAAGCGATCTTTACTGACAACTTTTTGTTCACATACAATTTCCTTTTATCGTTTACAGCTCTGGTCTGTCTGGGAGCAACTTAATTATTCTCATTACTTTTGGCATTCTGGGCTTTGATTTTTAGCATTTGACTTAGGACTGTCTCCAGTGACCCAGGTTAAATCAGTTTGGCATTCTATTGTCCTCATTTTCATTTTAACCACAGAAACATAACAATGTGGCATTACAGAGGGGGTAGCCGCCTCATGTAATTTCCTAGCTTCAGGGTAACTGATTCTTTTTTCCACTTTGATTTTCTAGATGGCCCTTTCTTTTACAAAAACGGGACAATTCTTCGATGCAGCTATGTGTTTCCTCTGACAGTTGACACACTTCTCAGGCTTCATGCATTCAGGGCCATCATGTCCTGTTTCACCACACCCTATACATGTAGGCTGGTTTTTACATAAATCTTTTCAGTGGCCAAACATGTAGGCTGGTAGCATCAAAGTGGACAAGGAACTAAGATGTTCACTCAAACGCTCAGGTATTTCTGGTTAAATGGAATGGATATAGGTTCCGGTCTTGATATGTTTACCTTCCCTTTTAATCACTATTCTTCTGACATTTGTAACAGATCGCAAAGCCAGTTCCTCTGCTATTTTTTCCTCATCCAGGTCATCGATTTATCTAGTTCAGATTACTCATTTGCTAGAGTTCAGTGACTGGTGAGGTTTAGCAGTGACCTCAACACCTGCCAGAGAAGTTGTTTTTAGCACATTCCTGGCATTTTCTCTCTGTCACATTCCACCAGAATATGGACAGATTGCAAATTCCGAATGTCTTTCACTGTACCAACCATCCCCAATATACCCTTATGGATGGCAAATTTGCTCACTGTTAAAGCTCACTGGGATAAAATGGCCTTGCTGAATTACTATTTGAACACTATTTGCTTTTACAACCTCAGGTCCAGTAGATGGTCCACACAGTCCAAGATCCGAATATTCACCCTCTTTCACACAGTTATCCAGCAGATGTACAACAGGGATAGATGCATCTGATGAAATACTCAAGCAATGTAAAACACAAAGGTGTCAAACCATTGCTTGACTGACCCTTATCCACCACCTTCAAGGAATGACAAACAAAAAATAAAGTGGAGCAACACTAGAACTTGAAATAGCCATCCGCATATATTTGAAATGTATTGTTTAACAAAGTTTGGGAAAATTTTAATTCTGTGAAAAATCTAAATTATACAAGGATGATGAAAGGATGTTCATGAAGAAATGAATTGCTAGATACAAATGTCATTCCTAGGGCTTGGCATGACCAGGCGATTGATTGGGTTGGCCTCTCCAACCTTCCGGCTAGGTGAAGTAGGAACCAAAGAGTGCAGCCCCCTCAGTCTCCAGGATCTACTCCTCCACTGACACAGGTCGCGATTCTTGTCAAATGATTTGCCCCATTTACCTGCAAATCCATGAAGCAAGTGGGTGCTGAGGATCTATTTTTATCACCGCAGATCCCAACGGGGATTCAAACACTGGGCTCAGAACTGTTCTCAGTGCTGTCACTTGGGAGAGGTATGACATCAGTGCACTCAATTCTAGCCAAGCAATTGTTGGCTATAATCTTTGTTAGAGGCTACAGGCTCACAAACCAACTTAGAGTATTGGAGGGCTCATTTTGTTTAACAACGAAGATTTCTATTGATAATTTTCTTGCAACTTCTGTTTTTAGGATTGTCAGCATTTTGTTTTTCTTTTCATTGAATAACTGCACTACTGTTATGAACAGGGTGAGGAGGAGGGGTTGCATTGCTAGGAGCAGCCTCAATTTCTACTTTTTTACAACCCAAAGGGTCTCTACTGAAGAACTCCTTTTGGCTTGTAAAGCATGTTTTGTTTTTAGTTTTGAGTGTCCCTTTTCTTGTAGTGCCAGCCATTAATTTTACTTTTACTTTCAGTCTTGGAGTTATATTCCTAGGGAGCTATACATCATCAGCTATACGATTTTTTCAAAGAGAGCCCTTTCCATTGCTCTCTATGCTAACACAATCCAGTTGACCATAACTAATATAAATATTATAACTTGCAATGTGCTTGGCCACAAAAGCAGGATGTAAATGATAGATGTCCTAGAAGAGCCTCTGAAATTGCAGGATCAGTTGCTCAAAAAAGAAAAATCACCTGGGGCGTCATTTATAAACATGGTGTATGTACAAAATGTAGTGAAAGTGGTGTATGTCACTTTAAACATAAAGGTTATGATCTATAAAAACAAACTTCATGGGAGAATGTGTGCACCTGTACATAAACTCTGAACCATACGCATATTCTGGAGAAAAGGAGAATTGGTGACAGAGATGGTGTGGTGGTAACCTGAATTCAGATTATAAAAATGTAGTGTGAGAGTCATGATTATAATTACAACCACTAACTGATCCTGAAAATTATTAAAGCTGACCACAATATTAACCACAATATGGCAGATGAAGCATGATGAGGATCACATGCTCCTGCTCTGGCTTGTAGCAAGCCTCAATTAAAACCTGTATTTATACAGTAAGACTATTGATGTAAAAATGATTGTAGAGGATGAGTTTCTTAACTTTCTTGCAATTAAAATAAAAACAATGAGTCAAGATTAGTTCTTCAAGTAGCTTCCCACATAGCAAAATTGGTCTGACCTGGTTCTGGCCCACACAATGCACTTACACTCGGCCCACGTATCGCAAAGAATGATGGCCTTTGGTGGCCCAAATGGTCTGGCTTGGTTCTGGCCCAAACAATGCACTCACACACAGCCGACATAACACAAAGAATGACTTCCTTTTGATGGCCCAGATCTGGTTTGCCAGAGAAGGCCAGCTGCAGACACACTGGTGGCCCTGTGCTGGCCCAGAACAGTTTCGACACTGGCACCAGATGTCAGCCTAATGTATACCTTATTCAAACTGTGCAATAACATGTGCCGTATTCAGACCAGATTACAACAATGGTGATAAAATTATGCAAATAAAATGTATTTTGATTTGAATAACTTATTCTAAATATCAATATATATTAAAAACAATATTACAAATGAATAAAACAATAACACCAATTAATAAAACATCAAATTAAAAAAAAATTTAACTGTAAACTGAAATATGACTGGAACACCAGTAGTGCAAGAGAAAACACATTTTGCACTGGAACACCATCAGACCTTAACAGTGTAAACACAGAAATTTTACTTATTTATTTATTTTTTTAAACAGCAGCAAAAACAGTGAACAATTTGGCATTTTGCACAGCCTATCATCATTCTTAAATCCATCACTGCTCCTTTTTCTTCATTCGTTCACTCCGCCCACCATTTCTATCTGGTGCATTTTGGAGTCATTTTGTAATCTGCATCTCTATTTCTTTGTCCGTGGCTCCAAATGTGAGATGATTATGTCGCACTGCCGCTAAAAAACAAATTTTTAAAAAATCAGATGTAGGCAAAAAAATTCAGAACCTCGCATCAAGGCCTGCAGTGTAAATCCAGCCATACGAAATAAATAAAAAATTCATAGTCTGTGAGGGAGTCTGAGTCTCAAGACAAACTTACCAATCACAGCATCCTTTATTTTCAGGTGCTAGAAATCAGTCTTCCCATTTATACCTCGCATGTTGATATTCTTGGCAAGAGAGTGTGTTAAGGTTGCACCCATGACTCTCTTTACACACTCTTAACGTCTCCCCCACCTTTAAGATCCAGTGTATTTCTCTGTGAATTGATATTTCTTTGTTAGTTGATCAGCAGTACAAAATGCCCTAACTCTTTCAAAGTTGTTTGATATTATCAGCAGAAAATCTGAACTGGTCTGATAGTCTGAGCAGCATGATCTATGCAATGAAAGCACAATAGTAATAATTTGTAAAGTAAAATAAAGTATGAGGATGCAGAGTGAAGTCAGTGTTCCTATGGTTTCAACTACTTTTATAGTAGGTATCTGTGGTGCCTCTCAAACCTGCTGTTAAATTATCCATGTAATTATGAATCCCTAAATAGACTAAATAGTTTCTCAATTGTATTTTGTATGTCTCAGAAATGTTATTTAAAGTGTATTTAATCAAGAACATGGTTAGCATTATATAACTTTCTTCTTCTGAAGTTTAACTGACATGGCCTTCTTACTAGTTGGTTTTTGAGGTCAGGACTATTACTGAACAACAAAGTTATCATCTTTTTGCAATCTGATGTACTTTTGTACACTTTCCTCCATCTGAAAGTACTTAACTTTCATGGACAGATTGGAAACTTTGTATATTCCTAACTCTCTTGGATCAAATTAATATACAAAGAATGGTTACTTGCATCTGTATTCCTTGCCTGCAATGTATTCTATTCTTTCATCAATAACAAAGCTTTCAACCAAAACTACTTAGTTCCTAATTTGAATGCATGAATCTCTCATTGAAGGTTTGACAGTTATCCCATCTATAGGCAACACTTTACATTGGTGTACTTTCCACTAGTTAAGTGTAGCACTGGCCCATCTTCATGTTCCAACCTATATGTCTTATCTGTTTGAGAACAAAGATCAGGACTAGAGTTGACATGATCAATTTCAGAAAACCTGCAGATCACTTGAGTCAGGGCATTGCATGGCCTCTAACCATTTTTTTAAGTATCCCCAAGAAATTTTCATATGGAAAACCTGAAATAAGGTCGAAATTACCATGCGATCTGACATCCTGACTAAGGTGCACAAGACCATGTATATTGTAAACTAAAAATTCTTGCCCATAAAGATGGCCAAAGTGTTTAACAAATGAAACCACCAAAGAGTTTGCAAAGTCATTCATTCTCAAGCAATTTTCCGAGCTCACTAAAATGTACACACCTACAGACAAAAGCATACAATTGTCATAGATTTGAGACTTTTCACACCTTTCAGTGCATCAGGAGCAGTATACAGCAAAGACTGGCGTAGTTCAGTTGCCTTCCATCTGTTTCTCACAGTCAGTGTACAAGGTCTTCTGGCAAACTCTGATGGAATATAATCCTTCAAAGCAAGTAGTCTTTCTGAAACCAAAGAAGCTTGAGTAGATAACATTCGACAACACAATGGGCCAGGAGGACCCAACCACAAATCCAGCAGAAGTCTCATTACCTCCAGGCACACCAAGTGCATATAATCATGAGGGAAGGTGGCAACCATGTCAATATCAAGGTTGGATTAAGGTGAGCATTCATGGTGGTGGTCCTCATCAGTGGCTTGTCTAAAACAAGTTGTCAATCCCGTGCCATGCACTGACCTCAGGGAATGTCATCCAGCTGCCATCTCAAACACCACTTTGATGGCACTTGTCGCATCCATGATATGCAGTATGTTATTTATCAGCTCTGATAAAGGCTCAGGCTGGTGTATCACAAACACAACGGAGCTGGCATTCAATACAAATGTTTTTCCCTTAAAAACAAAACCACTGTTCAACGTTTTTAATATGGAGTCCCTGTGCTCTTAAAAAGTGGAATACCATCAAAATTCAGCTGTGGTCTAAAGGTGTGTCTATCTGGGAAAACAGACCACACATTATCCAAAATCCTGAGAAATGCATTTCTTAGATACACCTTATGGTGCCCCTGGACACATCATCAGTGATGTGACCTGGGATCACAGGGGGTTTCAGGTCTTTCAACAATCAGACCCCCTCCCCCAGGTGACCCAGCCAGGGTTGATCAGGCCTCAGCTTGTGTCCAGGTTGCACTACCCTACTTGCCACGCCTCTTCCCTCTTGATCCACAACCACCTTGACGCCACTTCTGCTGCATCGGTGGCCAACTTAACAGCCCTTCGCTGACTGGCTCCTGTGATGCCCAGCATCTTGTAAGCCCTGCAGACGTATTGGCCCACAAATCCTCGGCATCCCACTTTGATGGGTTGGCATCGAGCCCGCCAACCATTTTTCCGGCACTCCTTCAATAGCTCCAAGTACTTTGCCCTCTTTCTCTCATGGGCCTCCTTCATCAGGTCCTCCAACGGCACAGTGAGCTCCAAGAGAATTACCTGCTTGGTTGCTGCTGAGTATGTCTGTCCTTAATGTTGTCTTGGTGACCAATTCTGGGAATTTCACCTGCTTCCCAATCACACGCCGTCACCAACAGGCCAGGGGAGGTATTTCGGGGAGCCATTGCAGGCTTCTCCCCAGCTCTGACGAAAGTGATAATGTTCCTAACTGGGCGAAGGCTCTTGCTGTGGCTGATTCCACTGCAGATAGCATCCGCTATGGCCTTCAGCAAGGTCCAACCACAGCACAGCCAGGTCACCTTTGTTCTCCCTGGCTTCCCTGATAAGCTGAGTAACCACGCCTGTGTGCTCCAAACTTCCAGAGACCTTCGGAATCCCTCCTTTCTGGACCGAGGTGTCGATGTAGGAGTTTTTCAGGAGGTAGTCTGTCAGTCGCCTGGCGACAATGCTGAAGAAGATCTTCCCTTCAACACTCAGCAGTGAGATGGTTCGGAACTGATTGATGTTCTGAGACTTTTCCTCCTTTGGGATCCACACACCCTCTGCCTGTCTCCACTGGTCTGCTTCCTTGCCCCTCCTCCAGATCACTTTCAGGATCTTCCAGAGATTCTGGAGTAGCCTGGGTAGTTCTTATAGTCCTTGTAAGGCACTCCACTAGGCCCAGGAGCAGAGCTTGCTCTTGTCCTCGTGACTACCTCCTGAATCTCTCACCAACAGGGCTCCTTCCTGTCGAAATCCAGCGTTGGTGCAGGTGGATCAATCAGGGACCAACAGGGGCCCAGTTCTTGCTCTTTACGTTCGTCACTGTAGGTCTCTCTGAGGTGTTGATTGACGTCAGCTTTGGAGGCGAGTTGACCGCTGCGCTTTTGCCTTAGCAGCTGTTTTGTGAACCCAAATAGATTTGCTAGGAAGGCAACCTGCTTCCTGGACCTCTCCTTCATCCTCCTCCTGTGGCACTCAGCCCTTCTCAGGATCATCAGCCTCTTGCAGATTATGGTACGTAGCTCTGCCAGGGGTCCCCTCTCCTCTTCACTCCCCGCCTTGAACTGCTGTCTCAAGCTCTTCAGCTCCTGTCGGAGCTGATGAATTTTACTAGCTCTGTTGTTCATGGTGTAGGGTGGCTTTGCTGTATCCCTCTCCTCTAACCCAAACCTCTCTGTGGCTAGACTGATGATAATCGTGGTCATTGTCTTGAGGCGGCGATCAGCTTTCCCATTGGTGGTTGCTTCCAGAATGGTGTCGGCATCTTCATCGAACTGGAGACAATCCTTCTCCTTATTAGCTTGGGGCCACTTCACCCGATGGTGTTCTGATGTCCTGTGTGCGTCTGGTGCTTGTGTCACCTGGAGGCTCCGGGCACTGTGGGGTGACTCTGTACCAGGCTCCTCCTGTGTCTCACCAGGAGTAGTTGCTGCATGCTGTGACTCTAGAACCTTCTGCACACACTTCATCTTGGCCTGGTGGATCCGCAGGCCATGTCGGTTCTTGCATATCTTGCCACATATGCATTCCATAGTCATTGTCGTATTTCCATTTCCATGTGTCGTCATCCTTTGGTCCATCCGATGGAATTCTCTTCCGCCCCCCCAACAGGAATACCTAGGGGTATTGCTCCTGTAGGTCGATCTGTAGCTTGTTAAGGGTTCTTCCTCTCAGAAGATGCAGCTTGGGATGTTACCCCTCACTGTCCCAGTGCCGTCTTTCTGAGCTGTCACCTGTCTCTCCAGCTGTCACCAGTCTATACTTGGTTGTCAACCAAACTGTTCCTGGTAGTCACTAGTGGTTCCAGTAAAACAGTTCTTAGATACACCTTATGGTGCCCCTGGACACATCATCAGTGATGTAACCTGGGATCACAGGGGGGTTTCGGGTATTTCAACAATCAGACCCCCTCCCCCAGGTGACCCAGCCAGGGTCGATCAGGCCCCAGCTCGTGTCCAGGTTGCACTACCCTACTTGCCACGCCTCTTCCCTCTTGATCCACAACCACCTTGACGCCACTTCTGCTGCATCGGTGGCCAACTTAACAGCCCTTCGCTGACTGGCTCCTGTGATGCCCAGCATCTTGTAAGCCCTGCAGACGTATTGGCCCACAAATCCTCGGCATCCCACTTTGATGGGTTGGCATCGAGCCGGCCAACCATTTTTCCGGCACTCCTCTGCTAGATCATTCAGTATACCAAAATAATTAAATATTCCACCTGCTAAAGTCTCAATTTTGTATGTTGTTCTTGTTCTGAGCAATGTTCTTCCATCTTTGGGCAGAAAGGAATGGTGATGTTTCAGGATGGAAAGCAGGGCTGATAGAGCCATCAGAGAAATGCTAAACTCAATGGCCCAGTCTGCAAGAAAAGCCCCTAAATCAGAAGTGCTCTCACTACATGCATCTGTGATCCATGTCGATCTCCTCGGAATCATCACACTTATGTTCTGCCTCCATAGTTAGACTAAGCTCACTCTCTTCTTCACTATCAGTGTACATCATTTCACACCCACCTGATGCCTTAATCTTTAAGCCTACCTCCATGTTTACATAAAAATTTCCTTTTCCTGCTCATCTAATGAGTACACAAGTTTTTGTACCCTTTTCAGTGCTTGTCTTCTCATATTGCTCCACTCATTGTATGCCCAGTTCCTTTCCATATCACTTACACCCCTGTTCTGCTTAAAGTCAAAATCTGGAACACCGCTCTATAAAAAAGAAAATTTTAAGATTAAGATTTTTTTGAAGGCTACATTAGATCAGTGGTTCTCAAACATTTTCATGTCACCAACCCCCACACTGATGCATGTGCTGGTGGACCCGCTTTTGAAAGACTTGATTGAATTAGGGGTTGGGTGGTGGTGTGTGAGACACTAAAGGTAGAAATACATTTTAAAAGTAAGACTTAACATTTATTTGTGGCTCACACTTAAGAGAACAAATGTGTGCCTGTTCATATGGGCAACATGAGTTTAACCACAATCGGGCCACATATGGCATGCCATTGCATAAACAGTGCCATCATTGCCAGACCTGGCCCACATACGGTTAACATACCACTTGCCATACTGGCAGTCGGCCAGCAGTGCCGGCGTGATGCCAGATCTGGCCCAAACCTGTCTGCTTCCTTGGTTCAAACACTTGTAGACTCTGAGCAGATTGAATCTTCAAAAAAGGTGTTGCTTGAGCTTTGTCCTGGCACCGAGCAACACTGTGTGGCTTTCAGAGAAAACCAGAAGGATGCAAATAATATTAAAGTTGGTCTAAAAATCCAAAATGAGTGTGGAGAAAATATTCCTCGATTCGTCCCTATTATCTTGACAAGCTGCTACTGGTCACTTTAACAACATAGACGTCTCTAACCTTCTGTGCAAAATGGAGTGTCTGGACACTGTCTAACTATCTTAAAGAAAAGCTTGGATGTCTAGTTAATGTCAATGTGTTATCACTGCCAATTATAATATAGCTTGTTTAAAGTATATATTGAATGCAATGATGCTTTGGAGATGTACAATCCTGACCTTTGGCCGGAAGGCTCTGTAGTACGATACTTTGAGCCATGAAAGGCAAAAGCTACAGGGTAAAATGAAGGTGTATATAAGCTTCCTGGCTATTGATGGTATGGCTGTACTGACCAACTAAATTCTTATATGCTTGTTTCATCTTACAACCTGTATTTGTAGTAGTGCAGGAGATAATGTCCCACAGCCAGGCCTGGACTGGCAATCGGGAGTACCGGGAGTTTTCCTGGTGGGCAGAGGTACTATGGGGCCGGTCCGGCCGGGAAAATGTGTGTTTATAAAACAGTCCAATCAGACACTGCGCGGCCCCCTTGTAGTGCGGCAAAGGCCCGCCCACTCTGAACAGTCTGCAGATGTTAACAGTTTGCCCTAGCATGGCCTTCTAGTCACATGGTCCTGCCCCGCCCGTTCATTTGCCCCCGCGGGCAAGCACGTGCAGCCTGCCTGAGACCCGCCCATTCTCATTTAGTTGCTCAGACCGGTGTTCTCACAACATTGCGAGCGATATAGCCAGCTAATTTTAAAACAATGCCACAAAAACGAAAGAAGGGGGGAGCTGAGAAGTTAAAAGAGAAAAAAATTTCTTCTTAAGGCTGCCAGCTGTGCAAAAATCACAGATTTGTTTGCAGCAGCCAGTGCTTCTTCTTATGATGCACTTGTTGAAGAAGCTCGCAGTGAAAGAGAGCCGACAGAGGGAGGAGGAGGAGGAGGGGGAGGAGGGCCTGAGTCAGGCTGAGGGAGACCTGCAGGTGGAGAGTATAGATGGGACCATTACACAGCAGGTAACAGAGTTAAGGGAAATGTGCAGTGGCCAGAAAAGTGCAATGCTGTAGCTTATAC
>JAQMYF010039555.1:0-14371 GCA_030014195.1 Neosilurus mollespiculum
TTTACTATGTAAAGCTGCTTTGTGACAATGTCAATTGTAAAAAGTGCTATACAAAACAAACTGAATTGAATTGAATTGAGTATACCACACTGCAATACAGAAAGTCAAGACTCTCTTGGTGGTGGCTCTGTAAAAGGACACTCCTTTCACTTAAGAAATGTACTGTTGGGTCTTTTTAACGACTGCTGTGGTGTTTGTCATCCAGGAGAGACTGTCAGTTATGTGAATGGCAATGAATGCTTTGTACATTTGTTTAAATATACACTTCTGTTGATGAAAAGTGGCTGGAGGTTTGCTCTATGTTTTCAGAGAAGTATGATGAGTTCTTTTGTATTTGTTGTTTTCAGTGTCAGGTTGTTTTTTGAACACCACTCTGACAGTTTCCACACCTCCTGTGTGTAGGTGGACTCATCTCCACCTGAGATAAGTCCCACCACAGTGGTGGGTGATCTGCAAATTTGATAATAGTCAGGGGATGCTGGTGAACATTTACGGGTGTTTAGTGAGCACTAGAGGCTGACATTTTTTCGGGAATCCCACGGGTAACAGGATTCCCGCGGGATTCCCGCAGGACGGGAGTCAACTTTACTATTAGCCACGTGACTGGGACGGCACAGGATAAAAAGTTAACAGGAGCAGACGGGAGTGGGAATTAACCAATAGGACAAAACAAAACAAACAAACAAACAAACAAAACAAAAAAAAAAAACATAGGACAGGCACAGCCATTTTGTAGTTTTCTTTCAATAAGCCCACACTGTAATGCAAGCAAAAGAAACTACACGGCCCAGAAGCCAACAGTGCTTCTGGCCGCTGCTTTCCAACGGAATTAAAAGAACAGAAGCAATGGAGGGAGCAAACACTAGCAGAGAAATGCAGAGAGTAAAATTTGATTTGCAACGAAAAGTTAGAAGTAAAGACCTATCAATTAAGCTCACAGAACTGGCAGGAAAGTCGTTAATATAACAGAATTTTGAGAGTCAAGTGTGACGGTGTTAACACGCTGTATGCTGCTTGTAAAACGTGTTTAGTCTTAGTCAAATACACCAGTGAGTCAGGGAAAAGTGGTCTGAAGAGGCACACTTGCAAGGCAAATCCTGGAAAGAATCAGCTAAGCATCTCTTCATTCGTCAAACACAAAATACCATCGGGTGTCAAGTCTCGTCTGACCAACAAAATTTCAAAATCAGCCAAGATTTATGACCTTTTGCTGTGGTAGAGGGGAAAGACTTCATCAATGTTGCACAGGAGCTGCTTGACATTGGAGTCAAATTTTGAGGTAACGTGCAGGTGGAAGACATACTGCCATGTGTACGCACAGTCTCCCGTCATGTTGAAGGAGAGTATGAGGAAATAAAATAACTGGTCATGGAAGAGCTCCATCAGGTACATCACGCCGCACTATTCTGTAATACAAAAAGTTTACCTTGATATCACTAGATATCACTAGATCTCTTTTCCCCCCTCTTTTAAACTGCTTAATCTCTCAATATTCTAAATTGGTCATCTGTTTTACATGTAAGATAATTTGAGAACTAATAACAACATACTAAATTCCTTAAGTACAGACAAGAGACCATACTGTAACCACAGACCTTTAGACAGAGGAGAGGACCAACATGTGCATTTTTGTTTGTTGAGGACAGTTCTCCTGTTTGGTGCAGTATTTTTTGTTTAAGCAATGCAATACATTAAAGTAATGTCACTAATTGAACGAGTGCTCAATTAATTAGTAAAATGCAACTTTATATGTTATGTTTGGGTTTACTCAACAAGGTAGGCATGATGTGACCCATGTACTGTGTTCTTGCTGTTGTTGTTTTTTTGTTTGTTTTTTACTGAAACTGACCTCCAAAAGAGATAGGAACAGAAACTTAGCAGCTGGTCCTCCATAGAAAAACTATAGGGACCACAGGCCATGTATTATTTATGTTCAGTGCCCTTTAGTGAAGGTTTTTTGTATGAATAAAGGCAATAAATGCCTCCCTATATTACCACAGATGAACTGTTTCTGTTGCCATATATTTTGAAATGAAACTACAGAACACAAAGTAATTAAAAAAATGGGAAGAAGATAAAATCAAATTCAATGTATTGCCTAAAGACTAAAAAAAAAAAAATGGGAGCTATACAGCAGTGGGAGTCATTTTGAATGGGAGCTGGATGGGAGTGGGAGTCATTTTACCAGGAGTGGGATGGGACAGGAATTTTTTTTTAGTCTGGCCCGGGATTGGGACAAGACAAGATTTTTTTTTTGGTGGGAGCGGGATGGTACAGGAGTGAAAATCCTCTCCCGTGTTACCCTCTAGTGAGCACTGATGCCTCTGGTATGTCAGTGCTGTGTGTGAAGGGGAAGTGAAAGCCATCCCGGACAGTCTGTGGGTGATTTGTCAGAAAGTCCTTTATCTATCTGCAGGTGAGTCAGGGGAGGCTTAAGACCAAAAGCCTGTTGATTGAGCAGCGATTATACTGGTCTGTCATGGTGCAGAGGGAGCTGAGCCATAAGGCAAAGCCCTATATTTACCAGTCGATTTACATTCCTATGCTCAACTATGGTCATG
This sequence comes from Neosilurus mollespiculum, assembly GCA_030014195.1. Lineage (NCBI taxonomy): Eukaryota > Metazoa > Chordata > Actinopteri > Siluriformes > Plotosidae > Neosilurus > Neosilurus mollespiculum. The sequence goes on from JAQMYF010039555.1 coordinate 2,562, forward strand.
AGCTTTGGGTAGTGACTCATGAATACAAGCAGCTGAAATGAGTTTCCTTCCCAGGGTGGTAGGACTCTCCCTTAGAGATAGGGTGAGAAGTTCGGTCATCCAGGAGGAGCTCGGAGTAGAAACGCTGCTCCTTCTTGTTAAGAGGAGCCAGTTGAGGTGGCTCAGGCATCTGATTAGAATGCCTCCTGAATGCCTCCCTCATGTGGTGTTTCGAGCATGTCCAACCGGGATGAGACCACGGGAACGACCCAGAACACACTGGAGGGACTATGTCTCTTGTCTGGTCTGGGAACGCCTTGGCGCCCCCCAGTCCCCCAATCAAAAACCAGATAAATAAGAAACCAAGTACTATTCAAATATTTATTTCATGTAATATTGGATCATATTGATTAGCAAAAGAAAACAAACAACAATATATAATAATAACAAAAATAACAGTTTCTGTTAAAAAAATAAATAAATAATAGTTTATTTTGATTACAGCATTTCACTTTTCAGGCATAGTGCTCACATTTTGTAAATTTCTTCACTCACTAAACCATTTCATATGGTTTGAAGTTCATTCATGCTAATAAGTCAAAAAAATTAATTTGTGACATCCTTTATTTTTCTGAAAAAGTGGTATTTTCAGTGTTTTTGTTTATTAGCCATACTTTTACCTCAGTATACTTGTCTGAATTATTATTTTTTGTTTCTCATTGCCTACAATAGCATTGTTCAATACATTTTCACCAAAAAATTATAGAGAAGTAGTTTTTTTTACTTCTTTCTACTAGGAGCTCTTTTAGACCAAAGTGGTGGTGTATAATCTTCACTGCACACTACTGTATATTGAATAATGTATTGACACCCAAACTGTGTAGGATTTTATTGTGACTGACTGATTAGCTTAAATGAGGGGAATTAATTACACAGAATTATTACTTAAGCTGGATTGAAGCAATTTCGTCCAGCAAAAATAGTTGTAGCAGACATATAGTAAGAGTACTGCTGAAACTACTCCTTACTGCACAGTTAAAAAGGGTTTCAATGTAAGTAAAGGAATAATTTGCATTTATAGAGCTTAGGCTAGCTGGATACAGTTCAGGGACTTGTGCTTTTGTAAGAAACAGACAAACTCAGACAACATAACATACAGACATTGAATTACTAACTACAAAAAAACCCCCAGTGCAGCTAACTGGGTTATCAAATGCCAGCCATGTCTCTCACTGTCTATGGTGAGAGGCATGTAAAAGAACCATTGCTAATTTTCGTCAAGAGTAGGCTGCATAGCCGTCAGCGTGTTTCTGCCCTGTGATTGCCTGGCGAGCCGTCCAGGGTGTACTCTGCCCTCGCCCAGAGTCAGCTGAGATGGGCGGCAGCCTATCTGCGACACTAATTAGGAATAAGAGGTTAAAAAAATTAATGAATGAATGAACTACAAAAAATAATAATAATAAATAAAGGCTAGACAAGACTCTTGCTCATTCCTGGGGCCGAAATATGCTCTATGGAGACAGTTTTAATAGGCACAAGAAAGTTCTTCTCTGCCTATTTTGATGTCCAGGGCAGTAATTAGGTCATATTCATAGTCAAGGTCTGAGTATTCTCTGAGGAGAGCCTCAAGTAGCAGTATAGGATTAGCTTTAACTCTGCTTGCTTGCCGGTCGAGGAATCTGTGAACTTCTAGGCTCAAAGAGACTCGAATCAGAGAGAATTGGTCCTGCTGTGTAGCATTGTTAAGTCTTTGAAAGTGAAAGTTAATGTCCCGTAATAAGTAGGACATCATAACCACCTGAGGTGCTAGGTTTGAAGGTGTCAATGTTTTGGGCCACCTTAATTTGCTTCTTTTTATAAATTTGTCAGTGTGATATTCATCAGGTCTTTGTCCTTGTAATCTTCTTGATGGTTTCGCTGTATGTGTGCTTGGCAGTGGCTCAGTTCTTGGCTGAGGTTGGCTGCCTGCTGTTTGGCTTCCTGGAGCTGAATAGTTAGGCTGCTGACTTGACAACTCATGTTTTGAAGAACCACTGTGGCATTGTTCAGGCATGTTTCAGTCTGGGCGAGCCATGCTGTGAGGTCCTCTCCGACTGTCTTTGACACCTGTTCATGGTCATCTGAGTCTTTCTGGAGGTCAGAAAGGGCTTTCTGTAGCCGTCAGATATCTTCCTTCATGGCTGTTTTTTCACGTTCAGCAACTTGTTCAGTTTAGAGTTGCTGGATCTCTGCTTCCAGCTGTGTAATGCCGCTCTGAGCTTGAACCAGGTTCTGCTGGTTTACAGTCAGTAGTTGCTGTGTCAACATGTAGACCTCCAATCTTGCTGTTTTGCTCACTTGCTTTGAGTCGAGCTAGCAGATTGGATGCACTGGCACCTGGAATCTATGTCTGTCTTGGGCTCAGATACTTTTGTTCATGTCCATTCATGGAGGGTTCTGCTTGATGAGTTCTTTACCTCACATACATGAAATAAGAGTTTCAAGCAGATTTCGTCTCAGGCCCTGGGTTATTCTGCTATCCTTGGGCTTCTGCATGGAGGATTTGTCTGTAATTCAAACAGTTTAGGCTCATAGTTTATGTTTACATTCTTCTATTATACTGTGTTTCCCCGATAATAAGACACTGTCTTATTTTTTTTTTCAGTTTAAAAAACACCATAGGGCTTATTTTCGGGGTAGGTCTTATTTTAATTAACATTAACACCAATTTCTATAAACAGGTAAGTGAGTCGTCCACAATTGCTTTCTTGTACTCAACGGTAGAGCTCTTCCTTTTTGCAATCATGTCTGGGGTCAAAACAGACAGGATAATACCGGTAAATAAAGTGATGACTGTTATGCTCCCTCAGTCCTGCTTTTAACCCCATCATGCCCCTCAGTACCACTTTATAATACTTTGCTTACCGTTTTTTTTTTTTTCTTAATTTCCTCTTTTTCTGTCTCTCCTCCGTGGCGCTGCTGTAAATGGCGCTGGCGCGCATACATTCACAGAAAATGAGGGGAGGGTGCGAACAAAATATGGATTAAGCTAGGTCTTATTTTCGGGGTAGGGCTTATTTTGGACCGTTCTGCAGACGCAAGGGTAGGTCTTATTATCGGGGTAGGTCTTATTATTGGGGAAACAGGGTATTACCCCTTTCTGTCTCTCAACCCCCTCTAAGTCTGTGTATGTTTGGTATTGACCTGAACCACAATAACAATATTACCAGTAATAAGAGTACAATATGAAATCTTGTAAAAATAAATTATTTTGTTAGAGGAAGATGTATTGACAAGTTTAATCATAATGTGCAGTGGGTATTTAGCATATGTGCTTCGCTAAGGAAACACTAGTTTTTGTGAACTTCGATATACTGTATGTACAATTACACCGTCTAAATCTATCACTTTGGACATGGGAGTTGGGATTTTTACATGCTACAGAACACTTCAAGCAAACTAAACAAATGTCAATCTGTTCCACTTTAATATGTCCCAAATCATGTGCTTTCCAAAAACCTTTGTACAGTTGAATTGCATGCAACTCCCAAAAAATTTCTTGAGCAGACTGAAGCCTGACAATTTTACTGTACGAAATATTAGGCCATAAAACCTGTCTCATTTTAAGGGATGGTTCTGAATATTTAATTACATCATTTAGAGCTTGTTTTATTTAACTTGAAAATTTAGGCTAGGTATCCCAATTGGTTAACAAAGCCATAATCCCATACTCATGTTCTAGGGGGTGTCTATGATGTTATGGTTATATGACAGCCTGGCATCTATTTTACGAACCATGAAAACCTATAGTAGTTTTTTTTTAAAATGTGATTAATCTACTGTGATCCTAAATCCTTAACAGTATCAAAGGGAAACTTCGTTCTGGTAAAGTTTCATATATTTTCCCATTTAAATACTAGGTTTTATTTTGTTACTGTTATATCCATCCATTTTCCATGTAACAATAGCAAAATCTATAATCTCACTTGAACTTGCTTCAAAATGTGATTTGGAAGAGATTTCACTTGGAATGTGCCAGAGTTCAGTTGCCCAGAGTTGGCTGGGATGGGCTCTGGCTTCCCTGCAACATTAATAAAGAGAAAGCAGTTCAGGAAAAGAAAAAGTAATAGTTTTTATTGCTTATTTTTTTGTTTGTTTGTTTTTTTTGTGTGTGTATATATACATATATAAAGTCCTTTCTATTTCTATTGTTCATTAAATTACTTTCCTTTGCATAGTCTCAAAACAAAAACAGTGTACATTTCACAACGTTATACCTGATATACCTGTACAATTGTGTTTGTGACAAATGAAGAATCTTGTTCTTGATTGTGATCCAGATCTTGACATGTGCTTGTTTGTACTGGGGTGGGAACATTCCAGTTATACTTCTTTCTTTGAATCGAAACTAAAATAGACTTGTGTTTCAGTAGTAAGATTTTTTTGGTGGACAGCATATCTTGATGTGTATTATTGATGTAATTTTTTCCAACAAAGTTCAGTAATTATAGAAATTTACAGAAATTATATCCATAAAAATTATGAAAAGAACCAGTGACATGGCCTTGGTGGGGTCCAACCCCCACTGGAAAGGAATTCATTAAGCTGCATAATGTACAAATTATACTGGAATGTATCTTTGTTTAAATATGTTACTGCATAAAAAAAGAGGAAAATAGAAAGAAAAGTTGAGAATCTGAAAGTTCCTGATTTCATGGATTGGTAATGTCTACCAGAAGGTAACAGTTCAAGCAGATGGTGCCCAGGGTGAGAGCAGTCGATGATGCTGTTGACTTTGAAGTGAAAGTGTCTGTTTGCAATGTCTCTAAAGAAGACAGAGGACAGCTAATGTCAGTTCTGCTGTCTTTGTAATTCTCTAGAGAGATTTTTTTTTTCTGCCGCTGAACACCCCTGTTTCAAATGGCTCAGCATGTTGTGGAGAGTGACAGAGATGACATCTTGTGTAGACCTCTTATCCCTGTATGCAAACTGGTGTGGATCAAAGGAGGGAGGAAGGCTGGCTTGTATGTCTTTCAGCACCAAACTCCCAGAACACTTCATAACAAGTGGAGTGAGAGCCACAGAGCTGTAATTTGCTAAGCAGTTTGTAGATGTTTTTATGGAGGAACATTATTAGTAATAGCTGCTGTAAGAGAGGGTGCAATGGTGGCCTGGGCAAGGAATGAATTGAAGATGCTGGTAAAGATGGCAGAGAGTTCATAACTACATGCTCTGAGTATATTTCCAGGTACTGCATCAGGGCTGGCGCACTTCCTGGTAATAGAGAAATGTGCTTTTCCTATCATAACAGGCAAAGAAGGTGTTAAGCCTCTTTGCCAGGAATACAATACAGAAGAGAGAAAACAGATGATAGAATCACAAATGATTAATAAGTATTATTAAGCAGAAAATAATTGTTTTATTGTATACTACATGCAATAGAAAAAAAATAATGAATTAATGAGTATAATAAAATAAAATTAGATTTTTACCATTGCCAAGGAATTAATATTTTCATTAGTGTGGGTTGATTTGTTAGTCTGCCTGTTAGCACATTCTTGTCCAGAGTTTTTACCAAGTCAATCTGAAATTTTTATGACTGGTAGTTGATCACTGAAGAATGTTACTGTAAAATTTTGGTTTTAATCCACACACTGTTGATGTACACTGAAAAGAATTTTTAAAGATTATATCACTGTAAAAACACATCTGAAATAAACTGAATTTGCTTTGTACATTAGGGATCAGAAGATTCTATAATTTCTTAAATTGCTATCCTTTGCACTGTATCAGAACAAAATCAGGGTACATTTCACTACATGTTATACTTGTAAAACTGTGTATGTGACAAATAAGGAATCTTGATCTTGGCTTATGGTTGCACTGGGGTGGGAACATTCCAATTATAGTTCTTTTTTAATTCAAAACTAAAGAACTTGTTTTTCAGTAGTAAGATTTTTTTTTTTTTTTTTTTTGGAGTTGGGATAGCTTCACCTCATCTCTTTCAAACTGGGCATACATTTTCAAATGTTTCTCTTATGAAAACAGTTGAGTTTGGGGGTTTCTGTAAACCAAGTTCAGTAATTATAGGTTCTGTTGTTACCAAGTGCAATAACCTAACCCATCCCCACCTAAAAAAAAACCCAGAAAGTACAGACAACATCATTGCTTATTAATAAGAATTTGCCAAAGGTGAAGTGAATGTTGCTGAATTTAATAGATCACTCAATACAGTGGGATCCACCAAGCCAGAGGCATATAATTGTTTTAGTACATGGGAACATAAGCACAGTAATCAAGCTTTGCATATTTTTTTTTTTTTGCATTTTATTAAATCTGGAGAGACATAAGCTTTAAGCAAAACAGGCCACCAGCCTGCTAAAAGAAAGGGACAGACACACACACACACACACACACACACACACACACACACACATATATATATATATATATATATACTATTAATTTATGCTTATTGGTGGGAAAATGGGGCGATAGGGTTCGTGATTTTATCCAGTTAACGTGTTACCTTTACTTGTATGATGTGGAAAAAACAGTCTCTTTTAGCTTATAAATGACTACAACCAGACACTGTGCTAAAATCCAAGATGTGTATAAATTTATTTTCAGTTAAATAGGATTTCACACGCTCAAAATAACAAAAGTTGCAGGCCTGTACGAAGCTGGAGTGCGGTGGGGCACAACACAGTACTGCTGATTCACTCACATAGGCAAAACACAGCGAAGAAACATACAGTTTTGGCGAGAAGGATGGTTTAACTCTGCAGAGATGAGAAACGGGAAAGATGGCTGCTTTATTCTGGTTACAGGTGAGTGTCAGGTTCTGCTCCTCACTGAGAACTTCAACAGGGGAACCACACGACTTTTCCGGTCGCACGGGGCTCTGTCTGTCCTTGCTTCGGATGGGGGATCTCACACAGTCTTCGGTAATGTGCTGACCAAACACACTACCGCTAATCTCAACAGCAATGAGACATTTAGCTAAGAGGGCTAATGGCTGGAATAGTTCTGCACACTTCCAATACGTTTACTCACAACTTATCGGCACTGCATACCATTCACACACACATATCCTTTTGACCAAATAACTGGATCAGACTAAGCGAGCAGTACCTAAATCAACAAAGTTTCTGGGTCTTTTTGTTTCTCCCGCGAACTCTCCAGCTCACCTTCTCTTCGTCTTCGTTTCTTTTTACCTTATCCTCTATTACCTCTACATCCCTCCCACTGACCAATCGTGGCTGGACAAAATGACGTGACTTAATCCAATCTACATTTGAAGTGAGGAAACTTGGGTTATAAACTAAAATATATCAACTATTTTGAACATTAATTCAAACACATTAGTTAGCATTAATGAAATAAAACTTTTAAATGCTAAACATATATGAACTTTGACCAACTTAAACATGACTTCTTGTGTTGAGCAGATCAACAGATTGATGGGGCTGTGAGGGATTTGTCATCCAGGCTACACAAATAATGTCCGGCACCGGATATTGTACGGGAAATCTGAAACCTGGGACATAGGGGTACAGGAAATCAAGGGTGAAGTGTACACGCAAGACTGTCCTGCAACAGTGCAGCCATGGGAATGACTGCCAAGTAAAATAAATCAATTCATCTTAATAAATGCATTTGATGTATTGGTCATGTATTCATTAATATATATAAAAGTTCTATTTCTGTTCAGTGTATTATGGGTATGTAAGATACAATGGAATCTAATATTACTTGTCAAATGTTTATCAATAAATAATTTTGTCAACATTTGAATACCTCATAATGACGGAACAATTGTTTTCAAACTGTTGCATTGTTTTAACAAGGTAAGGGGCAGTGAATGTGCTTGTGAACATGAAGTGGGCAAATGTTCCCACACGGGGGAAAACCTTCTCTTTCTCACAGGCTCTATGAAAATAAGCAGCAGTAGAACAAAATGCACCTCTATGTCACAAACAAACCAACAAATCTCCAACATTAACCCACGAAGTGTGAGCGGATCCATTGCAGTATATATATGTTCATAAATCCCGCCAATACTCGAACCACTTCCTGAACCAGCGAGGCTTCGAACGTCATCAGTGACATCACTTGCCCTAAACAATACAAGCGTCAATACGCGCTTCACTGAACACCTCCGGGATTTCTCAACACACGCTCCAAAGCGTTGGCACAGTATGGTCCATCACTAGAAAAATGTGTGACCTAAGCTAATTATGATTGATTTGGCTCACATGCCATGTATTTTTGGTGTTTGATTATACATCCATTTAGTCAGCATGTTTTAATCTGATACTTTTTTTGAAGAGTTGTTAACCAGAGAAATATTATGTTGTGTAGTGCAACATTTTATTTATTTCTGCTCTTGCCAACAGTTTCACACTTATCTTGATTAAACCATCCAACCCAACACATCGGCCTGGTCCTTGGAGTTTGTTTTGGGAGCTGTCTGTATAGCTGAGAGAGAGAAAGAGAGAGAGAGAGAGAGAGAGAGAGAGAGAGAGAGATCATTTGATATGCTAATAGTAATGCCCTAGCTAACATTTTTTTTAAGGTCCTTGTTATAACATTGCATAAAAGTTGCAATAACATCAAACATCAAACTATTCTGTACACACTGAATATAAGCAGTGGTGTGTTCTGAATGGCTACGATGCCATTAGGATAACACTTTATATACCGTTAGTAGATACTACACTACATGAAGAAATGGTCATGAGTCATGGGCACTAAGGCTGGTTATATTCATTCCTCAATTGCAATAACATTTGGAATGAAAGTATTTTAATGGTAAGATTGTTGGCTTGGCAGGTGGGTGGCGTGACTGGACAATTGTCCGGGCCATTGCTCGGCTAATGCACAGGCCAGCTTTCTAAACTTTTGCATAGGTACTCCCTATAACCTAAACCTGTGTGTTGTGAAGCTAATTTGCATATGTGACCTTTGACCTTGACACAGTGACCTTGATCATATAAAGTTTGTCCTGCACTTCCGATATCCTGGTGTGGGGTTTCGGCGTTCTAAAGAACAGCTATTTTTTTTCATGAGTTTATTGCTTTATTGAACAGGCCTCCAGTCCTTATAATGCCTGTTGAAATCAGTGGGGTAAAAGAGCATTGTAACTGGTCTGCCCCCAGTTACTCTGCTAGGCTACTCTCGGGCAATGTTTATCTTTAAATGAGTATGGAGTGATTTAAAAAAGTAGTGCTTACAACTGAAAGTCAAAGTGTAATTTAAGAATGGTTAAGAATAGAGCTGAGTACAAGCAGAGACTCAAGCAAGACTGACTATGACAGCATAACTAAAAAGAGAAAACCAGAAGGAAGGCACAATGTGACATAAGGGCGCTCCACCGTCAATATATTGTATTTGAGTGAGCATGTGAAAGTGAAGGAGAGAGAACCTCCAAACATCCCAGTGTACCAGAACTCTCTATGCCTGAGAACACCCAGATCTGTTCCTTTATGATAATTCGTTTAATGTGTATATGTTTATAACCAAGTTACAAGTGTGTGTGTGTGTAGCCTAATATTCACAGCAAGCTTTGGACACACCTTTGTTAAAAATGGACCTGCCCACAAGTTATTCTGCAAACGTGGACTCTTGGCATCGACTCATTACCCTGCTTACGTGGACATATTTGTATACATATATAGTTCACAATTATAAATTGACGTGGCACATGTTGACAGTTCTACACACACACACCCATAGATGTTTGCATACTAGTAAGACCGCATTCAAGTTATACTTGTTTCCTTTTAGCAAACCTAAGATAAATGTATAACAAGTTGTCTTTCATTTATAAGAAGTTCACCACACACGATGTGTATTATTGAAAATACAATGCAACAATACATCTCAGTTATAATTTAGTGTAGTTTGCAAATGTAGCCTAGATGTAAGAAATATAATGAGTTGGTGTCTTCATACAACTTTATAGCTAATGACTATTAAACAGTGTTTATTTGATTTTTTTTAAATCAATTCATTCATTCATTCATTCATTCATTTTCTAAACTGCTTAATCCTAATTAGGGTCGCGGGGAGGTTGGCGCCCATCTCAGCCAACTCTGGGCGAGAGCGGGGTACACCCTGGACAGCTCATCAGGCCATCGCAGGTCCAACACTCGTACAACCACTCGCACTCACACCTAGAGGCAGTTTGGAACAGACAATTAGCCTACTCTGCATGTTTTTGGACTGTGTGAGGAAACCAGAGTACCCGGAGGAAACCCACACAAGCACGGGGAGAACATGCAAACTCCACACAGAAACACCCAAGTTAGGAATTGAACCCAGAACCACCTTGCTGTGAGGCGGACATGCTAACCCCTATGCCAATGTGCCGCCATTTTTTAAAATCTATGTTCTATTTGTTTTTACTTATTGTTTTTGTTTTGATTTTTTTAATCCATGTCTTATTATTAGTTTTTACTTATGTTGTTTTGATTAGCTTTATATCTATTTTTTAATGCTTGTTTTTACTTATAAATTGTTTTTTATAATGTTTTGATTTGGTTTTTAATCATAATTTTTTTTTTTTTTACTTATTATTGTTTTATGTTGTTTTGAATGTTTTATGCATTTATTATTAGTTTTTATCTTTTTAATGTTATATTATATAATATAATTTTTTTTTTTTATATAAATAATAATAGTTTGCATGAGGTTTTGGATGTTTTATGTTTTGCCTTAATTTTACCTGTGATGTACAGCACTTAGTTTCAGCCATGGTTGTGTGAAAGTGCTATATAAATAAAGTTTGTATGGTATGGTAAATCATTATCATAACACATCATTATAGCTAATGACTATTAAACAATGCTGAGTATGATGAGTCACAGCTAACACACACCTATGCATCAGTGGTTTGTACATTGCATATTTATATTTAAGCACCACTTCCTCATTTACCAGACATGGTAAAAAAGTTTCTCAACACAATATAAAAGCAATTAAATAATAAATAAGAAGTAAAATAATGATAAATGGGTTCAAAGTTCCTCTAATCAAGGTTGGTTAATAAAATCACAGATTAAACACTTCTGGGACTGGGCCAGGTTAAAATATAATAAATATATAAACAATAAGACAAACATGAATAAAGAAAGAAATATGTGCAAAATCTAACTACAGCATTTAGTGCTGTTACAGCAGCTGGATCAAAGCTACTTCTGTATTGCTTTGTTCTACTCCTTGGGATTACAAACCTCCATCTTGAAGGAATTAACTGAAATTTGCGATGTAGTGGTTGAGAGACATCGTTTAAAATGAAAGAAGCTATCTGCTGAAACTGTTTACTGTACAGGGATGCTGGAAAGAGCTAAGAATTGCCAAGTATTCGACTGGACAATTTAACAATTTGATTCAAAGATATTTATAGATAAAATAGCTGCTTTTCTGCCTTGCAATGGCCTGGCGAGCTGTCCAGGGTGTACTTGACGATTGAACTGATCCAATTCTTGAGAACAAAAAAAAATCCATTCCTCTCAGTCACTGATTTGCCAAACAACTACATCCTATTAGGGTCGCAGCCAACATTGGGCAATGGCGGGGTAGACCCTGAACAGCTCACCAGACAACTGCAGAAAATACATCCTTATCATCCTACAAATGTTGTTGCTTTTTATGGAATAAGTCTATAATGAATGGAACAGCTGGTTGAATAGCACTAAGGTTGCACTAAGGTTGAAAAGGACTCTTGCCCACTCGTGCCCGCAGATCTTTTACAGTGCCCTTTTCCCTGGTCAGTGTCATCAGGTGTTGCTGAGGACTAGAGGTGTGTTACTCATAGCAGGCAAGAGTTTTCTTATTCTTTATATATA
>JAQMYF010039722.1:0-14363 GCA_030014195.1 Neosilurus mollespiculum
TAAAGCTGCTTTGTGACAATGTCAATTGTAAAAAGCGCTATACAAATAAACTGACTTGACTTGACTTGACTTGACCTCCATCTATACCATTCTAACACCTCCATCTATACCATTCTATTACCTCCATCTATACCATCGTATCACCTCCATCTATACCATTCTATCACCTTCATCTGTACCATTCTAACACCTCCATCAATACCATTCTATCACCTCCATCTATATCATCGTAACACCTCCATCTATACCATTCTAACACCTCCATCTATACCATTCTAACACCTCCATCTATACCATTCTAACACCTCTGGTAGAAGTTCATACTGTCTTCTTAGTTTTAGCTTCTTAGACTGAAGCCTTTGTTTACCTGCTTTACATTTTTGCTTACTTCCTGTAGTCATTGTCAGAAGCGTCATGTGATGCTCTTGTGATGTGTCTTATAGGCTGCTTAAGTTGTTTTTTCTTTTCTTTAATTTTAAATAGCTTTTTAAAAGACAGAAAAATGTGTTATACATTACTCAGGTCCTATGTCACCACTGATGATTCACAGAAGAAAAGACAGATAAATATAGAGAAGGAAAAGGAGAGTAATGGATGATACTGCAGGATCCTCATATCCTAAAATTTTTACTTCAGGACTGACGTCACTGATACTTTTACTAACATACAACTTCCATCAGTTTAAAGTTGTTTAGCATTATGTTCCATCATTATGGTTATGATTTTACTGTCTTTTTTACCTGGTTATGTTTCCAACATGTTTGAATTAGTGACACTTTACAAGAATCACTTTATATGAAAAACATTTAAGATTATTGAAAGCATTTTCCATTACTACCAAAGCCACTTATATAAAATCACTTTAAGTTCAAACACATCATTCTTCTGATGTGAGGCAGCCGTGACCTAAAGGTTAGAAAAGCAGCTTTGGGACTGAAAGGTCGCTGGTTTGATTCCCAAACCAGCAGGAAAAATGTGGTAGTGGGGGAGTGAGCTGCACGTTCCCTTCCTCCATCTTCATGGCTGAAGTGCCCTTGAGCCAGGCACCTAACCCCAACTACTCTCCAGGCGCCGCAATGTGTGGCAGCCCACTGCTCCAAGTGTGTGTATGCTCACTGTTTGTGTGTGTGTGTGTGCTCACTTTGGATGTGTTAAATGCAGAAGTCAAAGTTGCTCTTGAGGAATTAATGCAATATAAAATTTTCAAAATTAAATAAAGAGAAGTTTAGATCAGTAGATGGTATCAGGTTGTTTTTCTCACATGCAGCTACTGGTTTTACTTTATATGCTGGATTTACAAAAGTGCCCCTGCAAAAAAAAAAAAAAAAAAAAAAAAAAAAAAAAAAAAGAAAATTTATGTTGAAGTAAGATTAAAAAAAAAAAAAGAAAAGAAAAGCAATACAGAAATAACAAGTCATGCACATTAGTTCCAAATTGCCCCTAGGGGTAAGTGTGAATGGTTCAGGGAGTACCTGTCTTTAGCCTTCCTACGACTCTAGTAGTGGGATTAAGTGGTTCAGCTAATGAGAAAGAAAGAGTAAATAAATGCAGGAATAAAAAAACCTTTTCATTATTTTCTCATTTTTATCAGCCTTTTAATTATTGTATTTATTATTTTTTTTAAATCCTGTACTTTTATCTCTGCAATTTATTTTTTTTAATTATGTTTCTTTCTATATTTTATTTGCTTTTATTTTCTTTATAAAATGTTTTTTTTTTCTTTTATACCTTTCAACCTGCAGCTAGCATTCATGTCAAGAATGCACATAACCATCCTAAAAAAATCTTAATGATAATCTTTGCTTTATTGAGAGATTTGTACACAATAATTCAAATGTCTGGCTGAATATTGTCTCAGTGAGTCTCTGTGCAAGCATTACATTTGATAACTACACGCATAGCCTTTCCAAAAAAACAACAACAACAACAAAAAAAGTATTTTTTGAATATGTATCCTGTCATAATTTTTATATTTCAAAAAACCTGTCAGTCCTGATAAACGGCTAGCCTTGCTATGACTGGTTACACTGTCTACACCTGTGTAATATTCAGAAAATCAACCATGGGTACTAAGCAGGAACCCAGTGACATGCATAAACTTCCACTCATAGTTCACACCCACTGTGCTCTTTTGACACATTTTGGTTCACTGTGACCTTACTGCATTTGCACAGAAATGCAACTATCAAATATATGTGGATAAAACTGGCATATCTTAAAGAACACTTTACATTTACGGCATCCAGGACAACTTACAACTGAGCACTTTGGGGTTAAGGGCCTTGCTCAAGGGCCCAACAGTGGCAACATGGTGCTGCTGGGGCATGAACCCCCAACCTTTGGATCAGTAACCCAGAACCTTAACCGCTGCACCACTACTGCCGTATTGCTTAGTTTACCTAGCACTCTAATTTAGTTAGTTACCCTGGTTTTACACCGAGGCACGATGTCCGCAATTGCTGTGATTAAAAAAAAAAGCGCCGCGCGCCTCGATTTATGAGCACACTAGGAGCACGCTCGGGGTATAAAAAGGAGGCAGGGGGCATTCAGAAAATGAAACTTGTAGGGATCATGTTTCCAAGTTCATCAAGATGGCGCATCAAGGTCTGTTACGCTCTGTTAAGGTTTGTTAAGGTCTGTTAAGCTGTACTACACTCTATCGCGCTTCCCACATTCTATCGTGGAGACATCGTGCCCCAGTGTGAACCCAGGATTAAAACTTTAATTTAGTTACAATATGAAAATACTATAAAAATACTGGCATTTCAACACCCTTTAATAAGATCAATAATGTATTTTATAAATTGCAAGCTGTTTACTCTGTAATTATTAATTTATCCCTTCATTATTCCGAAAAGCTTAATCCTACTAGGGTCGCGGGAGGCTGACTCATGGAGACTGATCTCATCTGACAACACAACCATTCTCCCTCACACTTACACCTAGAGGCAATTTGGAACAGCCAAATAGCCTAATGTGCATCTGTACTGTGGGAGGAAACCCACTCAAGCACCAGGAGAGCATGCAAATTCCACACAGAAATGCCCTTACTGAGCCCGGGACTCAGACCCACCCAGGCTAACACATGATGTTGTGCAACGTTATTGCAACACTGCATACAGGTCAAAATTTGGTTGGTTAAACAAAACGTTATCTGAACATTGTGACAATGTTAAACCATACTGTTTATTGAGAACAAGTACACGACTTTTGTGCACACCGTTGTTTTAACATTTCCAAAATGTTGCACACATCCAGACTTCTAACCACTGCACTATGTTAAACTGAACACTTACGTACTATAATTATATATGAAATATTCTTGGTTGTCGCTTGAGGTCGAGTATGACGATTCACTGTGCAAAAATTATCTGTGTGTACATAAATGGCTTCGTAGCCCAGACAGAATGTAAGCACAGTGAAAAACCTGCGCGAGAGTGTTTTAAGTGGGAAAATCGTTGCACAGTGATAGTCCTCGGCTCTCTCGGCATCTGAAGCCTGGGTCCAGTGGTACGAAAAGTCGTCATGACTGGAAACTTCTTCTGCTGCAGTGGATGGTCGTACGTCTTGCACACCTAGACACGCCATCTGCTTTCCACAAAGCATTGCAGAATCGCCTACTTGGCCGTTGGAACATAGTTGAGTTTTCATCCACCCAGTTCACCAAAACTGACTAGCTGAGTGGCCGTTGACTAACATGCAGGTCATCCACCCAGTAGTGCAATTTAACCTCCTACGAACCAAACCATAATAATGTGAGTCTTGCGTCTCTACAATGCTTCTGTTCCTTACTACCTGATAAATATTGAACTTAATCAACATCTACATACAGTATGAGGTTGGGCAAAGCAGTAATACCCAAGTGCCTTTTTTATTAGGCTCTTACAAGGAAATACACACAGTGTAGTTGAGAGAAAATATGATGTCCATATATGAGGACAATGGGGTCTCAAGACCACCCTCTCATGTGGTTTAGCTTGCTGAAGTGCATGCTAAAGCTAGGGAAAAGTAATGTAGATTTTTACCTGAAAGGGTTTGCAAGCTGGGCGGCACGATGGTGTATTGGATAGCATGTCTGCTTCACAACATGAAGGTCCTGGGTTCGGTGAGGTCATTCCTGTGTGAAGTTTGTATATTGTCTCTTGCTTGCGTGGGTTTCCTTCAGGTACTCCGGTTTCCTCCAGCAATCCAAAGACATGCACATTAGGCTGTTTTAAATTGCCCCTAGGTGTGAATGTGAGTGTTAATGGTTGTGTGTGTTGCCCTGCAATGGACTGGTGAGCTGTTCAGGGTGTACCCCGCCTTCACCCAGTGTCGGCTAAGATGGATTAATAGAGAATTAACAAGTTCGGTATATCAACCTGGAGATCGGCGGTTTGAATCCAAGTTGATGCCGCAGCCATCCACGGCTGGGAGTCCATGGGAGCAAATTGTCCCACCTCGCACGGGAGGAGAAATGGAATACGCTCACTTCCCAGTCACTCACAGCGATCACCAGCCAATCATGGGCTTCTTTGAGCTCATTCGAACAAGGGGGCGGACAGCACTTTCCCTCCGAGTGTGTTAGGTGGCCTCTAAATACGCGTGCGCAGCCATTCGTAAAGAGGCGGGTGGCTGCATCACATGTCATGGAGGTGGCATGTGCATGCTTACGCCCCTCCTTGGTTGGTGAGGGTCGTGTGATAGGGAAGGCAACACTTGATGGGTGGGAATTGGATACGACTAAATTAAGGAAGAAAATTTTTTTTTTTTTGGCCAGTAAAAGAAAGTTCAGTAAATGAGTGAGATGAGTGTGTGCAAGCCTCCTGCAGAACCTGAGAGTTCTTCCAGACCTAACTGTCTGAACTTTGCCACGTCCAGCATATTTCTACACTTTTTACTTTCAGACTGCACTTTAATCATAGAAATCTTTTTACGCGAGATATTCTGTCACATATTTGGTATAAGTACGGATGTGTATATGGACTGACCCTTGTTATTTAAATCATGTAATCAAATGAAACATTGTGTACGTACAGTGTACATTTTAAAGATCATCCTTTGAAATGCCACGTCATCAACAACACGTGCAGTATATTATGAGTGAAACATTTCATTCGCAGGTAAATTTGCAATGCATTGTTGATGTGAGATGATCTTAGTGCTTTTACTATAGTGTCCTCAAAAAGCTTCCCGCTGGGGCAGAACATGGTAATCATCACACTTTAGCTAAGACCAGTTGGAGCTCACTTGCCTCAGGTGCATGAGTGCTTCTTATTGTTGTTGTCTGTGCTGAGGATATTATGTTCTCAGTGCCCTTGGTGCAGAGGCCAGGTTTAAGTGAAACCTGGATGGATAAACAGGTTCTAAAAATCCATTCACACATCTGCTCCTTTCTGGTTAAGTGGCTCTCATCCCCTAAAAGCAAAGTCCAGAAAATCAGATCTGCAGGTGAGTATGAACACATTGCAGAAATGGTTGTGAAATATTTTCAATCGTTATTGTAAGGAGGTTGCAGAATGTGGCAGTGAACACTAAAGGGGTTTTACCGTTATGGATATACTTTATAAACTCAGCAATCATACATTGCTATTCATGGCTGAATGAAAAGCTTCTGAAAGGCATGCGATCTCAATAGTGTCACGTTTGGAGGTGGGTGCTGTGTGTGCTAAAGGGCACACATGGATACAGAAGGAGGTGGACACATACACAGAACTTAGGAAGGCTTTGATGAAAACTGATACACACTATGAATGTGAACTACTGGCTGGAGTTAATACAAACACAAACTAGAACAATAACCTTTAACTCAAACTGACACACGAACAACGCTAACACCTCATAACCAATATTTTCCTTAAATGTGAAGCTCATCAGTCCTCTTTATATCATGCCAGCTGTGCATCCTTAAGCATACCACTGAGGCCCGTAGGCGGAAAGTCCATGTCTTGCCACAGACGGAGGTATGGAGACGAGCATGAGAACTAGAGCCTTCATTTGTACTGTAGGTGGAACCCTTCTAAAAGTATTGCGTCTCTTTGCATACAATACAATCTATACAATACTCCCTCGCTCACCAGTCACTCATTTGCTGAGCTGCTTAATCCTATTAGAGTCGCAGGGAGGCTGGAGCCTATCAGCTGACACTGGGCCAGGGTGGGGTACACCCTGAACAGCTCACCACACCATCTCAAGGCCAACACACACAACCATTTATGCTCACACTCACACCTGGGGGCGATATGGTGCAGCAAATTAGCCTACTGTGCATATCTTTGGACTGTGGAAGGAAACCGGAGTACCTGGAGGAAAACCATAACAAGCAAACTTCACACAGAAACACATTCACCGAGCTTGAGACTCGACCTCAGGACCTTCTTGCTGTGAGGTGGACTTGCTAACCACTATTCCACTGTGCCGCTCACAATACTTCCTGAGATTTTAAAATGAAGCAGTGGAGTCATTTTACAGTCACATTCTTCTTGTAATCTTCAGTGCTTTAAAAGATGCAAAGAATTTTTTATTTTTTTTGCACCAAACATATCTTTTAGATTTAATTTAACGAAAGAACTGGCAACCTACATTTTAAGAACCTCACCAAGAAAGCTCAAGGAAAATAGAATGTTTATTCATTCGTTCATTTTCTAAGCCACTTAATCCTAGTTAAGGTCGCGGGGAGGCTGGTGCTCGTCTCAGTCGACTCTGGGTGAGGGCGGGGTACACCCTTGACAGCTCGCCAGGCCATCACAGGGCCAACAAACACATAATCATTCACACTCACACTCAAACCTAGGTGCGATTTGGAACAGCCAATTAACCTACTGTGCATGTTTTTGGACTGTGGGGGGAAACCAGAGTAAACCCACGCAAGCATGGGGAGAGCATGCATACTCCACACTGAAACACCCAAGCCCGGGAATCAAACCCAGGCCTTCTTGCTGTGAGAAGGACATGCCAACCACTGTGCCACTGTGCCAGCCTACTATTTTATTATTATTATTATTATTAATAATAATATTATTATTATTATTATTATTATTGAAATATATATGTTTAATTATTAATTCATTTTCTAAGCAGCTTAATCGTAATTAGGGTTGCAACGAGGCTGAAGCCTATCTCAGCCGACTCTGGGCGAAGGCGGGGTACACCCTAGACAGCTTGCCAGGCCATCACAGGGCATCATACACACAAACATTCATACTCACCCTCACACCCAGGGGCGATTTGGAACTGCCAGATAGCCTACTGTGCTGGTTTTTGGACTGTGGGAGGAAACCCGAGTACCCTGAGGAAACCGAAGCACGCACGCAGAGAACATTTTTTTTAATAATTATTGTTATAAATTATTTTTATATTTAATGATTTAGTTGGTTGCCATATCACATTACAGGTGAAAACATCTCTCTCATGAATTATGCTGGTTTTATTTTTTTACCATCAAAAAAAGCTGAAATTATAACAGGGGCGTGTTGATTTTTAATACTCAACGTCTCAAACTGGGTGCAGTTCAAAATATCTATTTATGCAAGAGCTCTGGTTTGCTTATCCTGGTATTTAAGCACCTTCTAACACCAGTTTGTGTCAAATCGGTTTAATACGATCACCTGACAACATATCATATGTATACGCTTCCCCAGTGCAGCCACCAGTTGTATTTCATTTGCATTTGCGTCAAGGGAACATCACTGGCGCATTCCCAAGCACGTCTGACTGCCTGGGAATTAATAAACGAAGGCCGCTCTGCAACTTTAGTTCATTTAGCATGACAATAAGAATTAAGTAAAAATAAATGTATTGTTTGAAAGTGCAGCTCCAAAAAGCGGTACCTTGGAAGATTTGGACCTTGAAAAATATCCAGGGCTGTATGCCACTGCACACACACACACACACACACACACACACACACACACACACACACATACATGATACATCTGAGGTACATGTGACGACCTGATCATGTTTTAGGGTTATAATTAGCCTCATGTACTGCACATCCAACCAGAGTAGAATATTCAGTCCTAGTAATGGCTCAAGGCTGTGTATTTTGTTATGTGGCCTTAATGCCGAAAAGCTCTTAAAGGGATATTTTTGGGATGAGTTGAAAAAAAATGAAAGAAAGATTGGATTTTGAAGCTAACACGAGACTCTGAGAACTCATTTCCTCAAAACCCTTTAAAAAAATATGTTTTAAAAAAGCCCAACAGGTAACATTGCTTTCTCTTTGTTCACCTCAAGGAGGTTCAGGAAACCAGGTACGCAGAACAGCGGTTGTTGTATACTTACTATTAAAACCATGTTGTGGGTAATAATAAATACACTCTCAGAAAATGTTTTTACCTACCAATTAATCCTACAGGAGACGCAGGGAGGCCGGAGCCTATTTCAGATGACACTGAGCAAAAGCAGGTAACAGCTAATCACAGAGACAATTACAGAGAAAATGTCTTAATCAGGGATTAATAAGCTTCCTCAGTTATCTAAAATGGTTTGACTTTGAGCCATTTAGAAGCTTTTAATTAGGCTACAAAGTATTCGTGCTTTTGCAGATTTATTCATTCATTCATTTTTCTACAACCGTTCACACTCAGTCTCACACCTCGGGGCAATTTGGAACCGCCAGTTAGCCTACTGTGCATGTTTTTGGACTGTGGGAGGAAACCGCTAACCTAATAGTAAAACTAATAATATCTAACCTCGTTTCGGTTTATGAACTTATGGAAATATTATAGCTTTTGGACTTATCTTATCAGACCATAGAGCATATCGCCACATAATTTGGGGTGATTCCTGTTTTTTGTAGAAAGGGCTAGCAATTTAAACCATCCTACCCTATAGCCCAGAAAATGTATGTGACAAATACAAGAAATTGTGACAAAAGGCAGGTAATAATCAGTAATTATGAACCTTATGAGAATAAGGAACCTCCAGGAACTTTCAAGGAGCTGCAGGAATATATGAAAATTATTTTCACAAATATGATCAGCAGCTTCACAACCTGCTGATCAGTCACAGGAGCACGTTCAGTGAGAGACTGATACCACCTAAATGTACCACTGAACCACACAGGAAAACATTCCTACCTGTGGCCATTAAACTGTACAACTCCTCCATATAGCAACAACATCCACTGTTACACATTTACATTTTGCACTACATTTATATTCCACTGTTTATCATATTGATAATACTGTACATATTACTCACTGACAGGATTCATTCTGGATCTGTTTATATAGATATTAGTTACTTCTTAACTTGGCATCCTTTGTGGTCAACTTTTACCTTTTCCTTCTGTAAATATTAGAGGGATGTCCTGCTTTTGGTAATGTCACTATGGACCTCAATTTCCTGCATTTCAAAATACAATTCTGGCTCCTTGAAAGTAATTTATAAACAAATGACAGTACCACAATCATCTATACAATAATCCATTCATCTATCCATCTATTCTTATATGTAATCATAGCAGGGTCTTGATACTCTTTGGGTGAGAGGCGAGGTATATCTGAACAGGTCGCCAATCAATTGCAGGGTCAGCTCAGACATCAACAACAATTCACACCCACATTCACACCTGTGGCCAATTTAGAATAGCCAGTTCACCTAATATGGTATGTTAAAGTCTTAAATACATAAATATTAAGGCCACAGTCGGTCACAGGATTTGAACCCAGAACCTTGACGTGACAGTGATGAAAACCAGAATGCCCCCTATATACAAGGGCCTAGAGGCAGTAGGCAGTGGTAGCTGAATGGTTGAGGCTCTGGATTAGTGATCCAAAGACCAAAGCTGCCTCTGTTGGGCCCTTAAGCTTCAATTGCTCAAATGTAGAAATAAAAACCCATGAATGTAAGTCGCTCTGAATAAGGGCATCTTGGCTACACCTAGAAATTCTATCCATAAATACTATGAACTGAACCGGTGATTAAGAGCAGCCTTGGCGAAGTCCAATCCTGACTGTAAACAAATTCGACATGTTGTTACTAAGGCGGACCCTGCTCTGGCTCTGGCAATACAGAGATTGAACAGCCCGTAGGTCCAGTATACCATTTTCCTGGAGCACACCCCACAAGATAGCCTGAGGGACATAGTCAAAAGCCTTCTCCAAGTCCACAAAGCACATGTGCACAGGTCGGGCAAACTCCCATGTCCCCTCCAGGAGACTATAGACTGTGTAGAGCTGGTCAAGGGTGCTCCAGCCAGACGAAAACCACATCGTTCCTCCTGAATCTGAGGTTCAACCAGCATTCAGATCTTCCTCTCCAGTACTCCTGAATGGACTTTCCCGGGTAGGCTGAGGAGTGGGATTCCACGATAGTTGGAACACACTCTCCAATGTACCACCCCGGTTTGCCAGTTCAGAGGTACGGCCCCCGTTGGCCACATGGTGTTGCAGAGACGTGTCAACCAAGACAGTCCTGCGACATCCAGAGTCTTGAGGTATTCAGGGTGGATCTCGTCCATCACCGGAGCCCAGCCAACCAGGAGCTTTCTAACTACCTCGATAACCTCTGCCCCAGTAATGTTTTGATGTTGTCTGAAAGTGTTACACTATTGAGATAAGTTTTCTTTTATGGAAACCCAATATCACTACAGGGGAGCGAGATGCCATTCTGCTGGATAGGTTCAAACGTAAGCACGTTATACACGCCAGAAATGTCTCGCGCTTCCACAATGTGATTGGGTTAAAAGCCTTTCTATTCAGATGAGCAATGCATTGCATGTCAGTAATAGTTTATTCTGCCAGATAAAAAACAAACAAACAAAAAAAAAAAACGAAGATACCTACTGCATATGACACATAGAATTCTTGTAATATAGAAAGAAGTTACCATCACTCAGACGTTCATTCCCATTATGATGGTAATATACCGACATAAGAAATATCACCACAGCGTCCACAGGTGTGCACGTACACCGGAGTTAACAAGAGATGTTTTGTCCCTTTTACGTGAAGTTTCAACTGTTAAATTCAACAAAGGCCCAATTCCATTGTCAACTCCATTTGACACTATTGGTTGTGATGCTGAAAACATAGCAAAACTTCTCCTGTAAAAAAAAGAGGCACAATTTAAAAAGTCTCAGATCAGTTACGGGTTTGAGTGGATTTCCCGAACTCTCCAAGCATTTCCTCTCAAAGTGAATTCCTGCCGTACATTCAGTCATGGACACCAGCTTTTCCAGCACTGCACAAATCATTCACTATTCAGCATCCATTCAGTACTTCTTACTCGAGCCACAAAGCTGATCAGCGGGATTCATTTTCATTTCATTCACAAAAACTCCAGTATTTCATTCAGTCCTCCTGAAGTGCAGTGTGCCACAGTTAGCACTCACAAGTTCTGTACATTGTTCAGAAACACCTGTGAATGTGAATGTGTCTGAAACATAGTAGGAATAATTACTGTGTAGTTATGCATGTGTGGCACAGTGAGGATCGTTTTGATGACTCGTTGGGGATAATTTCTGTATTCTTCTTGCTAAGGCAGTAGCGCTGTGCGGCTAAGTATTGAGCCATATCCTGCACTTATAGTTAAAATGCACTACTGACTGATCACTTAGAGAAGAGTGGATAATGACAGAAAAAATGGACGGGGTGCTTAAATGATCTGTGTGTATGTTGTTACTCTTTATTGAAAAACCATTTGCAAAATAAATAAATAAATAAATAAAAATAGTGCAAAAGCCGCCATATTGTAAGTGGTGTCTAAATGGATGGTGGATGTACGGATTTGGACAGCACTCAAAACAATTATGAGTCTAGGAATAATGCACCCTTTGCTTTCGCTACCTTTTGCGGTTCTAAATCTTGGTTTCTACTAGTTCATGTTTTCAAAGTATTCATTCATTTATTCATTTTCTAAGCCACTTAATCCTAATTAGGGTCGCGGAGAGGCTGGTGCCTATCTCAGCCGACTCTGGGCGAGGGCGGGGTACACTCTGGACAGCTCCCAGGCCATCGCAGGGCCAACACACACACAACCATTACCACTCACCTTCACACCTAGGGGTGATTTTGAACAGCCAATTAGCCTACTGAGCATGTTTTAGACCGTGGGAGGAAACCGGAGTACCCGAAAGAAACCCACACAAGCACAGGGAAAACATGCAAACTCCACATAGGACTCCACACAGTCTTCAATTACTGTGTTCTTTTAAAATATTGTCACAAAATCTTTAGTACTAACTCCAGATCCAAGCTTTGTTTTCTGCTCTGCCAGTTTATTCTGGTTGGCTTATGGGTTGTTGGCTAATGGATCCGTATCCCATTTATGTTCTTTGTGCCATTGTTCAAAATGCAACACAGTGACAATGTGTAACAATTTATTAGGAAGAATGAAATGAACGATAAACAGCATTCAAGTTCCGTGTCACAAAATCTTTATGTCTATTTAAATTAACTTTCCCTCAATTTGGATTTCAGTGAGACGAAAAGTTCCTGTGGAGGAAATGAGATAAAAATTAGCAGAACTGAGTCAGCGCCCTCAGAAGCCATAATGGAGGAATGAAAAAGAAAATAATAGCTATCATGATCTTCTGAATGTCTGCAGTCATGACTCACACACACTCACATATATCTGCATGTGTTTCATAATGCATTAACGCACGGAGGGATAAAAGTGGAAGTTTCCCCAGAGACCAAAAAATTAGCCACTTTCCTGGAAAAATTTAACTTACAACCCACTTCGAATTTACTGTCTATGGATCGAGAACATCTTAACCTTTTCATCAGTATTTTTTTCAACCTTCAAGCCAGTACAACCAGAGAATGCGTTAAAATTTACATTTGCATTCATTCATTTGCCAGATCCCTTTTTTTTTGTTTGTTTGTTTGCCTTTCTACCTCATCATACTGCAGATTTCCTCATGTATTTCCTAATTTACTTTCACTGTCATTTTTGCAGGGCGGCATGGTGGCGTAGCGGTAGGCACGGTCACCTCACAGCAAGAAGGTCCTGAGTTCAAGTCCCGGGCATAGGTGTGGAGTTTGCATGTTCTCCTCTTGCTTGTGTGGGTTTCCTCTGGGTACTCTGGTTTCATCCCGCAATCCAAAGACATTCACAGTAGGCTAACTGGCTGTTCCAATTTGCCCCTAGGTGTTGATGAGAGTGTGAATGGTTGTGAGAGTGTTGGCTGAGATAGGCTTCAGCCTCAGTGCCACCTTAATTGGAGTAAGCGGTCCAGCAAATGAGTGAGTGAGTGAGAGAGTTAACTTTGCATAATTTATTATAAAGTAAAACATTTTATTTGATTTTTTTTTGATATAACAGTTGTACAGAGTGGACAGTATTGAAGTACTTGTACTTGAGTACTGTACTTAAGTACATTTTTGGAGTACCTGTACTTTTTTTAAGTATTCATTTCATCATCATCTTCTTCCGCTTGGTCCGGGGTCGGGTCGCGGGGGCAGCAGCCTAAGCAGTGAGGTCCAGACGTCCCTCTCTCCAGCCATTTCCCTTCCTCCAGCTCTTTCAGGGGGACACAGAGGCATTCCCAGCCGAGAGACATAGCTTGGGCTCTGGAACTACCCCTCTCGAGAGGGGCTAGACCTAATTCCATTCCGGAGTTGCCCATGGGGAGAGGTGGCCAGTCGGTGTGGGCATACTTGTTGACCCCGGTCTCGGTGAGTACTAATTTACCTGACAAAAAACTGAAGTTTTTACCTTTAACTCTAAACATTTGAACACAAGTATCTGTACTTTCAAATCCTTATAGTTTCAAACAAGAGGCATTATTTCAGTCATTATGCAGCTGAGAGCTATTATAAATGTTTAAATTGCTCCGGAAATGTTTGCATTTATTTTTAGTAAAGAAACAGCCATAATGTAACTTTCCAGTGGTATATGAAAACTTATTTCTCCTCCGGAAAAAAAAAAAAACACTGACTAAGCAAGAACATTTTCTGCGAATTCCAAGTGCACTCAGCACCAACACTCCACCATTTTCTGCATTTTTTTTTTTTTTTTTGGTTGCCTGTGTGGGCACAAGAGCGCAGACGTGACAACAAAATCAAGCTCATGGCTTTACGGCATTTGCATAAGTATGGAGTTCTGCGCAGCTCCGCTATTAATATTTGTATTTTTGTAGCACTGCATACCAAAATTGGGAAAGAAAAAAAAAAACACCGGCAATCACTTCTGGAAATGTTCTACATTTTGATAGTGCCGGAAATGATATAGGATACTCTGAAATTAATAGTTTTCATTCATTTTTCTACTGGGTTTTTCTACGCAGACAGTCAGTAGAAATGTCTTTTAAAGTAGGGGGTGGTGTAATTTTGCAAAAGTCAATTTTTCATAGCGGGGCGGCACAGTGGCGTAGTGGTTAGCACATCCGCCTCACAGCAAGAAGGTCCTGGGTTCGATTCCCAGCTCGGGCA
>JAQMYF010039798.1:0-14357 GCA_030014195.1 Neosilurus mollespiculum
ATCATCAAGGATGCCTCACACCCCCACCATGGACTTTTTTCACTTCTGCCCTCCGGAAGAAGATTTTGCAGCATCCGTTGCAGAACTACAAGGTGCAAAAACAGTTTTTCCCCCAGGCCATCAGACTCTTAAATTCATAGATTGCACAAATCCATAGCCTGTTCTACTCTCTGTACTACTGCCACTTTAAACCTCAAATTATTACATGTATTTATTACATTTATTACAGTTTTTGCCATTTGCACTATATTCTAAATATTTTGCAAAATTTTTGCCATTTTTCACTATACTGTTACTCCTTGTTGCATATTTTTTATACTGTGTACATGACTTTTATTATATATTTATATAATATTATATATAATATATGAATATGTATGTATATTCTTTATTTTTTTTAAATACTGTCAATAATTCATATTTTCATGACATTTTTTTCAAATCTCATACTGTAAATTTGCAATGCAACGACATTCCATTCTGTATACACCTGTATACCTGAATGACAATAAGGCTAAGTCTAAGTCTCTGTTTGATGCAGGTTTATCTCTGCCTTAGAGCTTTTTATATCTGTAATCTCATTTAATTCCTTCTCAGATGAAACCACTCTCAGTCTCTATGTGGAACATTCAGGGTATTACATCTTTACTGTTTGGGTGTAAAAGTGAAACTTGTGAATTTAAGGAGAACACAAAAGACACAGATATTATAATCCTCCAGGAAACCTGGAGTAGATCGACCCCTCACTGTCCCACAAACTACAGAGAATTCCTCATCCCGTCAACTAAACACCCTACCATCAAAAAAGGGAGAGACTCGGGCAGAATCATCATCTGGTTCAAATCTGATTTCATAACACCCCTAAAATTAAACAAATCACATATTTGGCTTGAAATTAAGAAAAATATTCTCAACACTACAGAAGACCTTTTTCTTATGTACAGCCTACATCCCCCCAGTGACTCTCCTTATTACGATGAGGAGATCTTCCTTCTGCTTCACATGGAGATCTGCAGCTTCCGTGCCCAGGGAAGTGTACTGAGAGAGAGAGAGAGAGAGAGAGAGAGATTGTGTGTGCGTGAGAGAGAGAGAGAGAGAGATTGTGTGCGTGTGTGAGAGAAAGAGACATTGTGCATGTGTGTGTGAGAGAGAGAGAAAGTGCATGTTTTTGAGAGAAAGATTGTGTGCATGTGTGTGAGAGCGATTGTGCGTCTGTCAGAGAGAGAGAGAGAGCGAGAGAGAAAGAAAGAGATTGTGTATGTGTGATTGTGTGTGTGTCAGAGAGAGAGAGAGAGAGAGAGATAGAGACTGTGTATGTGTGTGTGTGAGAGAAAGAGAGCGAGTGAGAGATTGTCTGAATGTATGTGTGAGTCCAAAAGAGACACTTAAAAGCACTTATAAGTTGTTTTGCCAGTGTGTTGGTAGTTAAAAGTTACTTATTAAGGCAATGTAATTACTGTAGTAATTACAGGGTTTGAACTAAACTCTTTGTTTAATCTTTAAATGATCTGTGAGGTACTCACCACCTGTGGGAGGGGCAATAGGGGTCGGGTGCAATGTGAGCCGGGTAGCAGCCGAAAGCGTGGGTTCTGCCGGACCGATCCTTGGCTACTGACTTTGGCTCTTGGGAAATGGAATGTCACCTCTCTGGCGGGGAAGGAGCCTGAGCTGGTGCGTGAGATTGAGAGATACTGACTAGATATAGTTGGGCTCGCCTCAACACATAGTTTGGGCTCTGGAACCACCACTCTTGAGAGGGGCTGGACCTTAGTTCATTCTGGAGTTGCTCATGGGGAGAGGCGGCGAGCCAGTGTCGGCATCCTTGTTGCCCCCCGCCTTGGTGCCCACATGTTGGGGTTCTCTCCAGTGGACGAAAGGGTAGCCTCCCTCCGCCTTCAGGTGGGGGGACGGGTCCTGACTGTTGTTTGTGCTTATGCACCAAATAACAGTTCAGAATACTCACCCTTTTTGGAGTCCTTAGAGGGTGTGCTAGAACGCGCTCCCCCTGGTGACTCTCGTCATCCTGGAAGACTTCAATGCCCATCTGGACAATGACAGTGTGACCTGGAAGGGTGTGATTGGTAGGTACCGGTTCTCCGATCTGATCCCGGATGTTGTTTCGTTGTTGGACTTTCCAACTCGGGCATTGAAGTCACAGAGGATGACAAATTTGTCGCTAGAGGGGGTTGTTCTGATGATCTGGTCAAGGTCTTCGTAAAAACATTCCTTAACTTCTTCAGGAATTGTGAGTGTTGGGTCGTAGGTGCTGATGACAGTGATGTGGCGAGACTTGTTGAGAGGGAAGCGAAGCTATATCTTTCAGCAAAGCTGACCTGACAGCATAACCTTCTCCATGGATTCTGTCTTTGGCCTCTGGTTTCCCTTTTCAGAAGAAAGTGTATCCACCCTTCTTCTCTTTCAGGGAACCTTCATCAGCAAGTCTTGTCTCACGGAGAGCTGCGACATCTATATGATAGTGCTAGAGTTCTCTTGCTACATGTGCAGTTCTTCTTTCAGGTCTGGCTGCATTGTCTCTGTCCATCAGGGTATGGACATTCCAGGCTCCAAAGATGAGTTTTCGTTGGTTTGATTGTCTTGTTATTCGACCGCATGTGGATGATCTGCCAACCATGGTAAGCTGGCCAGACTTGGTAGGGCAGGCAATGTTTGGGGTACCTTTTCTAACCCCCTCCCTCATGTGAGGGTGGGCAGTGCTGTCCTGAAGAGGGCTGCCCAGTCACCCTGGATGCTGCCAGACCTCTCTGCAGCCCTGGGTACAGAGAGGAACGACCGCTGGTCCAGGGGCCGCCTACGTGCAGGTTCATGACTACAACTGCCAGTGATCATCTCCACCTGTTGCTTCATTACTCCCCCATCACCGCAGGACTTGGATGGTACTGATCTTAGATTAAATCACACAACAAACCTGTGTGTGATCACACAATAATCCTGTGTCTTTCACATTACACAGCTTCTAACTGCCTTCCCAAATATGCAAACCAGTGTGGTGCAAAGAATCCAGATGCACTCACATCAACAAGATCGTGGAAACAAGTTGCCACTTTGTCCACAGTGCTAAAAAAGAAAATAAAATGGATCAACTTGCCACCTGTTATGATGACACCCAAAGACAAGAGGAATATAATAATGCAGGCTTTATTTGTCCCAAACCAAACACAGGCTCAGCGAGCCACAAAAACAGGAACAACTCAAAACCGGGTCTGAAAAGGACACCTGCCACGAGGGGCGAACCAAACCCGACAAGCACAATGGGTAAATAAACCAAATAAACTTCGGGAGAAGTCATAACGGGCAGTGAACGTGGAAATCAAGGTGAGTCCAAGACGCTGGAAGGAGTAGCGGTGAAACACAAGCATCTCCAATGAGGCTAGACACAGAAGTGTGTCTAGTGGAAGTTTATATGGGAAAGATAATCAGCTCTGATAATGAGGTGCAGGTGATGATGATTAGTACTCGGTGGAGTGTGCTCGCAGCGTGTGAGAGTCGGGGAGAGAGTTCGATATGGACGTAACAGTACCCCCCCTCCAGGAGTCATTCTGGGGTTCGTGAACTGTCAGCGCCGTGAACTGTCATCCCAGGGATGAGGTGCTGGTCGGCTGGGGTGCTGGCGATGGAATTCCTCCATTAGGCTGGGGTCCAGGATGTCCATGCAGGGGACCCAGGATTGTTTCTCTAGACCATAGCCTTCCCAGTCGACCATCTGTAGTCAGATGTTCTGGGATGAGAGCCACACCTTTTCTCCAACCTGGTAATGGGGTGGTTTGGAGCATTTTGCGTCTGCCGTGGCAATCCCACATCGAATAGCGTGTTGGAGGTGTCAGTGAGCCTCGCTCCAGACTTGTTCGCTCCTCCGAAACCATTGATCTACCGCTGGGACATCAGTTGGCTCTCTATTCCAAGGGAAGAGCGGAGGTTGCTGACCGAGTATGCATTGGAAAGAGGTCAGCCCGGTGGATGGCTGACGCAGGGCGTTTTGTGTGTACTCAGCCCATGGAAGGAACTGGTTCCAGGTAGTGCGGTGGTGGTTGCAGAAGGTTCTCAGAAATTTTCCTATCTCCTGAATCTTCCTTTCAGTTTGTCCATTGGTTTGAGGGTGATACAGTGATGACAAGCTGACGGTAACCCCCAGGAGTTTGAAGAATGCCCTCCAGAACCTTGAGGTGAACTGTGGGCCCCTGTCAGTTACTACATCCTCTGGTTGCCCAAAGTTGCGGTAAACGTTTTTGAATAGGGCACTTGCCGTTTCTGATGCTGTAGGGAGGGACTGGATGGGGATTAGCTTACATGCCTTAGAAAAACGGTCCACTATGACTAGGATGCAAGTGTTACCTTCGGATGGTGGGAGGTCCATAATGAAATCCACCCCCAGGTGTGACCATGGACACTGAGGTATGGGCAGAGGAAGGAGCTTCCCAGCCAGGAGGTGTCGAGGTCTCTTTAAAATGTTATATGCCTCATATACAGCTATGAACCTTTTGGTCATGGTGTACATTCCAGGCCACCAATAATGCTTCTGGAGGAGGGAGAGAGTAGCCGTAGTCCCTGGGTGACCAGTACCTGGGGTGGAGTGTACTGCCTGTAGCAGGGGAAGTCTGAGGTCCCTGGGTACATACTGACACCCTTGTGGTGTTTCTGGTGGCGCCAGATCCAACTCCAGGGCAGCTCGGATTTGTTCCTCCAGGTCCCACTGTATGACATCGAGGAATACTTTTTGAGAAAGTATTGTGGTTGGTTGATCCAATGTTTCATCAGGGTCATGGATGTGAGACAGGGCATCGGCCCTGGTGTTCAGTTACCCCGGGCAGTACCTTATGTTGAAATTTAATCGCGTGAAGAACATAGCCCAGCAAGCTTGGTGGGGGTTCAAGCGTTTCGCCTCTCTTAGGTAGCACAAATTCTTGTGATCCATGAGTACCTGGAAGTGCACCCTCTAGCCAGTGGCACCGTTCTTCAAGGGCTAGTTTGATAGCCAGGAGCTTGCAGTTCCCAACGTCATAGTTTTGTTCTGCAGGGCTCAGTTTATGAGAAAAGAAGGCACATGGCAGCAGTTGTTTCTCTCCTTATGTTGGTGCTGTGACAGTACGGCCCTCACTCCACTGGTTGAAGTGTCCAGTTCCACAATGAAAGGCTTATTTGGATCTGGATGATGGATTGCTGAGAGAAATGCCTCCTTGAGGCGTTGAAAGGCAAGCTTGGCTGTGTTGTTCCAGGCTAGGGTCTTGGGTTTGCCATGGAGGAGCGTGGTGAGAGGAGCTGTCAAAGCACTAAAGTTTTTGATGAACCAGCGGTAGAAGTTGGCAAATCCCAGGAATCTTTGCAGGGCTTTCACCTAGTGAAAAGAGCACTTTTCTGCCTTTAGGAAAAGTTGACATAGACGTTGGAGAACCTTGGTTACATGCCAAACATGGGTGGAAAGGTCTGAAGAGAAGATATGGATATCATCAATGTACATAATTACATATATGTCCAGCATGTCCAGGAAGATCTCATTCATAAAACCTTGAAATATGGAAGATGCGTTCGCTAGCCCATACAGCATAACCAGATATTCATAGTGACTGCTGGGTGTAATAAACGCCATCTTCCATTTGTCTCCTGAACGGATTCGCACCAGATTATAAGCACTATGGAGATCCAGTTTACTGAATACGGTCGCTCCATGGAGCTGTTCCAGGGCTACGGGAACCAGTGGTAATGGGTACCTGAACTTCACGGCGACTTGATTAAGTGCCTGGTAATCAATGCATGGCTATAAACCCTCATCCTTCTTGGAGACGAAGAAGAAGCTGGAGGCTGCTGGCGAGGTGGACAGACGAATATAGCCCTGTTTTAGTGCTTCCTCTATGTATTCCTCCATGGCATGTCATTCAGGCAAAGACAGAGGGTATACTTGCCCCTTGGGGACTGATGCGCTGGGTATCAGTTCGATGGCACAGTCCCAGGGTCTGTGGGGTGGTAATCCTGCAGCTAGCCCCGGACTGAAAACGTCATAGTAGTTGAGGAACTTCTCCGGGATCGCTATGGCTGTCTGGGCTGAGATGCTCTCTATGGTGGTGGTACCAATTTCGATGTGGTCCCGAAGGGTTCTTTGTGGGAGCTGTGGAAAGCAATGCAGGAAGCACCCTTTTCCCCACTTCAGGACATCGCCGGTGGCCCAGGAGATTGACGGTGAATGGAGCACGAGCCAAGGATGATGTCGGTATTTGAGTTTTTGAGTACCAGGAATGATCTTTCTTCTTGGTGCAGGAAGCCAATGTTCAGAAGCATGGGGTCGATCTGGAGCTGAAGTTCTAGTGAAGTGAGGGGTTCCCCGGTTATGGATCATATGGAGAAGGGTGTCAGGCAGTGGTCGAGCTTGAGCTGGAGTTTTCGACACAGGTCCCCGGAGATGAAGTTGCCCACTGAACCGGAGTCGATGAACATGTTACTGTAAGAGAGCACAGTGGCGTAGTGAGGGTTACTGGAGTGGATAAAGGCTGGGACTTTAGGGGCTCGATGTTCTCTTGCCTCACCGATGGACGTGGGGGACAAGTTGGGCAGGTTGATAGGGCATGTCCCGCCTTGCCACAGTAGGTGCAGAGTTCCTCCGTTGTCATCATTTGGTGGGAGCAGAATGTTGCAACTCCACGATGCACCCTCTCCGTTGAAGCATGACACAGATGGCCAGCTGAATAAACCTCTCCAGCCCCATGGAATCGTCGTAGGCAGAGAGTTGTAGCCGCAGCAAAGGTTCTAAGCCTTGACGGAAATGGGTGATTAGGGCCACCTCATTCCACCCACTGGCCCCTGCGAGGGTTCAGAATTACAGGGCTTACTCCCCGATTTCCATCTGCCCTTGAAGAAGCCGATGAAGTTTCTCCTGGTTGGTAGAGTCACCGTCGGGGAGGCAGAACATCTCATGGAAGTGCATGGTGAAAGCGGCATATGTTGATACCATGGGACCATTCTGTCTCCACCGCCCATCTGCCCACTGTAGTGCTTTGCTGGATAGTAAGGATATGATATAGGCGACATTGGCTCGTTCTGTGGGAAAGCAAGCAGGGTGCATCTCGATCGCCAGCGAACACTGGAGAATAAATCCCTCACAGCTGTCAGCATCCCTGGAGTAGCGTGAGGGGTTAATGATGGGACCTTCGGCAGAAGCAGCAAGCACCACCCGCGCAGAGGGCGCCTCCAAAGGTGAGAGGGCATGCCGTACCTCCTCCACGAGAGATTGGTACATGTTCGGAGGGAAAGTGGGCGTGGCCTCCATACCATCTGTCTCGGTCTAGCCTTCTGTTATGATGACATCTGGAGACAAGAGGAATATAATAATGTGGGCTTTATTTGTCCCAAACCAAACACAGGCTCAGCGAGCCACAAAAACAGGAACAACTCAAAACGGGGTCTAAAAAGGAAACCTGCCATGAGGGGAGAACCAAAACAAACAAGCACATCAGGTAAATAAACCAAGGGTCCTGGATAACTTCGGGAGAAGTTGTAACGGGCAGAGAACACGGAAATCAAGGTGAGTCCAAGACACTGAAAGGAGTAGCGGTGAAACACATGCATCCCCAGTGAGGCTAGACACTGAAGTGTGTCCAGCAGGGGATTATATGGGGAAGACAATCAGCTCCGGTAATGAGGTGCAGGTGATGGTGATTAGTATTCGGGAGAGTGTGCTCGTGGTGTGTGAGAGTCGGGAGAGAGTTCGATATGGACGTAACACCACCTTTCATGGACATGACAGCCGTGTCCACCGAGAATTCTACCGACTTCCAGAGAGTACTCTGCAGCTCACAAAAGTCAGCAAACTGTTGATAGCAATTGAACGAAGAAAACGTCCTGACCTGCAGAAAGGGCTGGGTTACAGTGATAAAATAGTTTTAAACAGTTTATAAAGCTTCAAATCTCATATGTAATTTATGTTTAACCTTCACCAGAGACCAGAGACTTCTAGTGACCCAATTCATGGACCTGACTCATCCACACTGAACACCATGGAGGGCCCTTCTGACTCGGCCAAGTTGGACAATGAGGAGGGCATTTCTGATTCAACGTTGGCACTTAAATTGGCTACATCCCAAACTTCCTTTAGTGCTCCACTTAAAGGAAAGGTTAAAGAGCATTTTTGTTCACATTTCTATTTAGAATATTTTCCTATGTCATTTCCTACGTTTCCCACATTAGCAGAGACATTGTTTAACTGATAAGATGTTTTATTTTCTGTTTCCATTCATGACAGTTTAGAAGGTGAGGAACAAATGGACAGACGAAATAAAGGCAGTTGAATGGCACACATTTCATTTCATGACAAGCTGCAAAGTACCAGGTAAAAGGGCCTGTGATCCCTGCCTCCAGGCAGAGCCACTCGCTCTGAAATTACTACTAATTAGGTTCAACTAGCCTAATTCAACTAGCATTGAAAGGGAAGATGAGTGGATAGAACTGTAAAATGCCAGCTGGTCCAGGTTCAGTTTAGTATCAGGTAAACATAGTTGTGTTTTCATTCTCTGAATTTTGTTAATGATTGTTTTAAGGTGCTCAGTATTGCCAACTGTTCAGCCTGATGAGCACATGTTTCTTTCAACTCCGTCTGTTCAAATGCCTTCCAAATGCCTTTGTCACAGCCACTCTGAACTCTCACCCAGACCCTCACACACCATGATCCCAGTCTCCTGAGTATTAATGATTATCACCTGCACCTCGTCTCCCCACAGAGATTAGATCCTCAATTTAACCCCCCACTTCACTCTGTCAATTGTCTAGCCTCGTTTGGAGCTGCTCGTTGTTTTTGCCTCTCCTTCTAGCAATTGTTGACTCAAGATTATTTATCTGTTTACACAGCGCTATTCAGATTCCCTCTCCGATCTTCTCCACCCTTGTCTCCTCATCTCCAGAACCCTTCCACCTCCAGTTATTCTTCTTTCATTGTTTTCCCTGGTACCTGTTACGAGGCGGCGGTGGTACTGCTATGAACAGATAGACCCAAATGCAGGACAGAGACGAGATGATCAGACTCAAGTGCAAACGAGGATCCTTTATTATGGACACGGATAACGAGGTACATGAACACTATGAATATCACTCGGCTGGATCGCGGTGCGTATACTGTGATACGTCTTCTCACTGTGAACAGCAGGAGCTCTCTCTGAATACACGATATTGATACTGTGACGGACCAAGACGATCTGGCAACGGAACAAGGAGAGCGGCCCCCTTTTATCCTCCGGTGAAGATGAGGAACAGGTGAGACAATTCAGGGCGGAGCCTGTAATCAAAACACACACACACGGGAGAGGAGAGAGCAGAACAAACAGAACAGACTAGAGCCTTCGGCGGGACCTCACAGTACCCCCCCCTATAGGACCGGCTCCTGACGGTCCCAGTCTATCGGGATACTGTCTGTAGAAGTCCTCCATTAGGGTGTGGTCGGCGATGGAGCTCGCTGGTCTCCAGGAGCGATCCTCGTGCTCTGATTCTGACTCGGACTCTGACTCAGATGAACTCTGTGGGCGTGAACGAGGGGAATCTTTCCGTGGCTCTTCCTCTTTTCGTCTCCTCTCTTTCTTTTTAGTCTCTGGCTTGGTCGATAATTCCTGATGAGATTCCACAATAGATTCGAAGCTGCTATCTCTGACAGCCCTCCTCTTCTTGTGTCTCTTCTTGGATCTCGTGACTTTACATGGTCCACCCCCCTTAGATGCTACCCCCACATGACTGGAAAGAGAGCTTGACTTACATTGGCGGGACGGGCCGTCAGGCTTGACATTCAGGGGGCCTGACTCCGATACCGGGCTTATCTTACCCTCCAGGGATCTGTGAACAGAAAGGGGTGCAGCAAGACATGACAAACTACAGGCGGGGTCCCAGCTCCTAATTACCCCAGTCTCCCAGTTAATGTGAGGGTTGTGAGCCCTCAGCCATGGAAACCCTAAGACAACGGGGTGATGGGGGCAGTCCAGGAGATGGAACGAGATATATTCCGTGTGATTCCCGCCAATAGACATGAGTAGGGTCTCTGTCCTGTGGGTAACCTGGCTTAGCAGCTGGTTGTCTAATGTGCGGGCGGTGACTGGTTGGGCGAGTGGCCTCTCCGTGATGCCCAACCTCCTGGCTAGAGACTGGTCCATCAGGTTTACGTCTGCTCCTGAGTCGATGAAAGCCTGGATGGGAACAGCTTTGCCTTTGGTTAGCAGAGATACAGCAATCAAAGTACGCGGAGAGAAAAGTGTGCTTGTGTCCCTGCTTACCCGTGCAGTCCTTAGGCCCAGTGAACCTGGTGTCTTGGCCGGACAAAAAACTGCTTGATGGCCGGCTTGTTCGCAGTAATAACAGGATCTCATTCTTTGGCGACGTTGGCGCTCCTCCGGGCTTATCTTGGCCTGTCCTAACTGCATGGGCTCCTCAAGGGCGGGAGGGGGGGCTAGCTCCGTGCTGGGCGGCGAAAACACCGGTGAACCAGGGCGTAGCTCTTGGCGTGTGAAGGTCCCCCTAGTGGCTCGGCGCCGATCCGACTCCCTCTCCTGAAGCCGGTTATCGATACGAATTGCCAGGTCCACTAGGTCCTCAAACTCGGGGGGGAGTCTCATGAGGGGCGAGGTGGTCCCGGATCTCCTCGCCGAGCCTGCTGACGAAGGCGTCCTTAATGGCCGCGGAATTCCATCCACTGTCAGCGGCCAACGTGCGGAACTCTATGGCATAGTCGATCACCCTCCGAGTACCTTGTCTTAACCCAAGCAACGCCCTGGAAGCATCGCGAGCCGGGGAGGAGTGATCAAACATTTGCGTGAGTGTTTCTTTGAATACCTGGCAACCTTGACATACCGCTGCGCCTCAAGCCCATTCCGCTGTGGCCCACGCCGCTGCTCTTCCGGACAGGTGGGAGATCATGAACGCCACCTGAGTTTGTTCGGTGGCGAAAGCGGCTGGATCATTCCGGAAGTGCAGCTCGCACTGGACTAGGAAGGAGCGGCATCTCCCAGACTCTCCCGAAAACCTCTCGGGCGGGGCGAGGCGAACTGGACGAGGCGGGGGGGTACTGTGAAGCAGGGTGGACGCGGGCGGGGGGGGCGCCGGCGTGGTCGGCGGAGGTGAAAGCAGCCGCTCCAGACTCGCGGTTAACTGGCTCAGCTGCACGCTCAGCAGATTCACCTGCGCGCTCACGTCCTGTTGAAAGCGGTCCTGGCGGTCCGCGAGCTCCTGCATTCCCGTGACTAACGTGGATAGTTGGGTCCCATGGGCTTGAATCTGCAGCTCCTGAGACTGAAGCACTTGGCTGATCGGATCTCTGTCCGCGGGGTCCATGTCTGGCCAGATCGTACTGTTACGGGGCGGCGGTGGTACTGCTATGAACAGATAGACCCAAATGTAGGACAGAGACGAGATGATCAGACTCAAGTGCAAACGAGGATCCTTTATTATGGACACGGATAATGAGGTACATGAACACTATGAATATCACTCGGCTGGATCGCGGTGCGTATACTGTGATACGTCTTCTCACTGTGAACAGCAGGAGCTCTCTCTGAATACACGATATTGATACTGTGACGGACCAAGACGATCTGGCAACGGAACAAGGAGAGCGGCCCCCTTTTATCCTCCGGTGAAGATGAGGAACAGGTGAGACAATTCAGGGCGGAGCCTGTAATCAAAACACACACACACGGGAGAGGAGAGAGCAGAACAAACAGACAGAACAGACTAGAGCCTTCGGCG
Source organism: Neosilurus mollespiculum (assembly GCA_030014195.1). Taxonomy (NCBI): domain Eukaryota; kingdom Metazoa; phylum Chordata; class Actinopteri; order Siluriformes; family Plotosidae; genus Neosilurus; species Neosilurus mollespiculum. The sequence goes on from JAQMYF010039798.1 coordinate 11,722, forward strand.
GGACCTCACAGTACCTGGTTCTAGTTCCTCTTCTGTGTTAGTTTTGGTTAGCCCCTAGTGGATTGGTTTGTTTTTCTGTCTTTCTTTTGTTGTGGCTTCCCAAGCCCTGTTTATTTGTATATTTAATAAACTTTAATGTTGCACTGGCTGAAGCCTGGCCACTGGGAGTCTGATCACAACAGCCTTATATCAACACAACACAAAGCTGGAAGCTTCAAGCTTTTTGGTATAAATAATGTTTAAGAGGCACGCCCTTAAACAGTCCAAACCCACCCCATCTACTGTACAGCATTATACATTGGAGGAAAGGAGGGAACTGCTTGTTGTTGTGGGTGCAGTTTGCATGTTTCTAATGAAAAAGCAAAAAAATGTAAAAATAGTTTTTTGTTCACATGAAGATAAACTGCAAAACCTATAAATGCAATATAATATGATTTAAACAAGAGATTGAGCAGGTTTTTGAGCATGGTTGGTGACCCTGTCTCACTATTTCCATACCCCTATCCCACGACCATTATCCCTAAATCCCCATCCCGCTTCCTCTTATCCCCATACCGCCATCCCTCTACACCATCCCGCTACCTCTATCCACATTCCCTCATACCGCTACAGCTATCCCCTCACCCCCATCTAACTACAGCTATCCCCTTACTCTCAGTGTCCCTGTCTCACTATTCCTATACCCCCATCCCCCTACCCATAATTCAATAGCCCCAGGCCGCTACCCCTATTCCCATATCTCCTTCCTGCTACCCTATCACCATTCCCTCATCAAGATACCCCAATCTCCAATCCCTCATCACGCAACAACAATCCACATACCGCCATTCCTCTACCGCAATCGTCAAAACATCAAAAGTAAATAAACACCTCATAAAACACAATATCAAAATAAATACACTAATTACATCATCACATACATATCAAATACACTACAAAAGTAAATACACCCTGTACACCATCACTTACATATCAAAAACACTACAAAAGTAAATACACCCTGTACACCATCACTGTAAGGATAATTCTATGTTGGGAAAATCCCTTTTTCCTCTGTATCTCCCTTTCTGCCTTTCTCTCCTCTACACCTTCAATCTCTGGATCTGGGAGCAGCTCGAAACAAAGAGTCAACACAGGAGTACTGTCTGACAGTTTATTTTCAGGCCAGTCTCAGGAAACACTCAAACAACTTCAATATTTAAAGAAGTCTAGGGGGTTGTACTTTTCCACAACAAAGAATGTGTGTGTGTGTGTGTGTGTGTGTGTGTGTGTGTGTGTGTGTGTGAGTGACAGGGTCAAAGAGGGGTCATCCTTTGAAATTTCACTATTTGCAATTCAGAATATAAATCTATAGAATCTTATCTATGGAATTTCGCTAGTGGAACCAATATAGTCTGATACAACACTGATGTGAAATAAGGAGTGAAGCCTAGATAAACAGAGAAAAAGTCACACGATCCAAACTTATATAGAATACATGAGGTAGATAATAACGAGAAATACAAAGAATAAACAGGATTAATTAAATAAAAAAAAATATATATTTTTTTTTAATTAAAAAAAATATATATTTTTTTCCCTTTCAGACCCCCCTTGAACACCCTAAATCCAGGGTATTCACAAATAAAGAAAAGGAAAAACAGGATTACATTGCAATACTCTGTTAGGCAAAGGGTAATATTCAGGCGGGTTAATGGGAATGCGCTGATAACCGGAAAGCATGCAAGTAAATGGGTTTCTAATACAGGACAGAAGACATGGACCAAATCAACAGAAGGCCTCACTGAATAACTAACTACCCCAAGAGGCATTAGGTGAAAGGCATAACATGATTCATCCATATATTGTTTAGCAGTCCAATTGGCGAACTGCCAGAAGGTGTTGTCATGTGGGTGCGCTTGTGCGGGTAACCCTGCCCCAAGCGTGAGGATGCAGATCACGACGAGAATAGCCATACTAGTCACTGGCTATATTCGCTGTCCTTCCAGAAGGCGTTGGCGCGCCGTCCCTTGAAGCTTCTGAGTGCAGGTGTTGCAGCAAAGCGGGTGACCGAACACGTGGCAGAATGGTTTAGCTGGAGAAACCTGAGGTGGAGTCCGGCATGGGCACTTGGGCTGTGGCCGATCGAACAGGCTTACAAAAATATCCTGTACAGAACTAATGAACACTTTACTTTATTCCTGGAACACAAAGAACAAAATGATAACACACAGCGTAATTTACAGCACTTTTAATTCTCGCGGGCGTCCCCGGGGTACTTCTTGAGTCTAGTAGCGTGGATCCAGTGTATAAAAAGGTCAGTTAGAACAGCTGTTCATGTGATTGCGACTATTTCTGCTCGCCCCTCATATGTACACTCACCTAGTTTTCTTGGTTTTAATGATTTTATCAAAACCGTGTCTCCCACCTGAAAAGGGTGGGTATTGTTCACAAAGATAGCTGGAGCTACCTTTGTCATTTGTTCATAATTCTTAGAAAGAGTGTCGATGAGGGCAGCAGAATTCTCAGCGATATGCACATCTAGGTCTGAGGTACCAATAGCGGGTTGGCCTTTTCACCAAGGGACTGGGAATGGTCTTCCGAAAATAATCTCATGTGGAGAGAGATGTACATCTTTCCTAGGTGTCATTCTAAGT
>JAQMYF010039953.1:0-14338 GCA_030014195.1 Neosilurus mollespiculum
TAGCAAAGGTAAGCAGACACCTATTATCAAAGTCTGTTTTAGATTCTGTGGTTTGTAGAGTGTCACAGCCTTGGTGTTTTGGGTAGAGGTTAAAATTAAGTCTTACGCCAAGAACAATAGGGTGGATGAAATTACCATTAAATCTCAGACTAAAAAGCAATTGAGGACAGGTAGAGAATACTAAACAATAAGTAAAAAGAGGTACGAGAAAAAAGTCCTGACTAGGTAATAAGTTATGTGGTACCTGAGTGTGCTCCTGGCCGGTTGAGGCTGGAGAGTGGTTGTCCCTGGAAGTTGTATAAGGGACGGTTCGGTGTGTCACTGTCAGAAGGTGCTGACAGGGTAGGACCCGAGGTATAAAAATGGACAGCGCTGGGTATATTAAAGACGAGGTGATGTGATGTGAAAAGTGGAAGTGAAGAAAAAACCGGTTGTGTTGTGTTATATTGTGATGTGTTAAAATTCCTGAAAATATTGTTGTAGAAAGAAAGACTGCCGGCAGCAGAGAGAGGAATAGGAAAAGTGGAAGAAAGTGTGAGAGGTTAGAAAGATTGGTTTAGAGGAGGAGTGGTAAACAGGACATGACAACTGGGAGATCTGATTCTGAGAGACGATTGCTTGTGGAAACACAAGGAATTAGAACTCATTTTTGGGACGAACGTTTCAGTAAAGATGAGAGAGGAATAGAGAGACCCCAGACAGAAGGGCATATTGAATATAAGTTGTGGTATTTAACAGTTTGGAGGGGATTAGAGGAGCTACAGAATCAGTTTTCTGAAATAGATTGGGAGGAGAGGTTTCGAGCTCTCTGGAGACCTAGTTGGTTGGGCCCAGTACTAAAAGGATTATTAGAAAGGAACGGAAACGCGACATTCGTAGTGTTTGATCTTATACCAGATCCATTTGCAGAGGAAGACAAGCAGGAGGCAGGATTAGCGTGGGAAAGGCCGCCGCAAAGAAGACATTGCACAGAATTAAAGGTCACTGTTACAGTTGAACCCAGGCGAGTGCGTTGGGAAAGAGGTCTAGCAACGTCAATAGTAACTGATAGGGAGGACTCATTAGCTGACCCTCTTGGAAGGTGCCTAGAGGTGCCAGGCATAACTGTAAAACGAATCTTTGGTCAATTATTGTGACGATATCAACCGGGAGACATTGAATTTCCATCCCGTCGTAGAGGAGCTGGAGTTAGCCAAGGGTGTGTCATGAGTAAAGAGGAACTACCAATCACCCGTAGGGGTGATTATATTAAAACATAAAGATGCAAAAAAGGAAATTGAAAAGTATATAAGAAAGTGGAATGACCAAACACGTGGTGAGTTGCAATGGCCCTTGACAGGCACATTTAATGAAGAAAGGTGTGAAAAGATGAAGCAGAGAATAGAAAATTGGGGAGAGATAAAGAAGGAAAAGGGAGATAAGACAGATAGAAAGAAAAAGATAGTTGAGTGGTTCCAAGAAGAGGGAAAAATACAGAGACAATATAAGAGGAGAGGGAAAGAGAGAAACCATCAGCCCCACCAGCCGAGGAGCTTGGCGAGCAAGAGAGGCCACCACCTTATAAAGAAACATTGTATCCCTGTGTGACAGGAATGTATCCACTCACCCTGAAGGAGAATGAGATTCAGGAAATTGATCTGAGAATAGTGGATGGACAGTTCAAAGGCATGGTGATGTATGGGTTATCACCAGAGCCTAAAGGGAGACAAGAACACCATGAGATCATGGAGGCTCTAGGACTACAGGAAGATACAAAACATGAGAATGTGGGGACGCAGAGCCCACAAAAAAACGAGGATATGGAGAGCGAAGCTGCAGGGTACCCGGCCCAAAGACAGAGGAAGGAACCCTCTAGAACGGCAGGAAATATGACAGAAGGCGTAGAAAGCTTGGCCTGGGATAACTGTGGCCTAGGAAAGGAAGCACTTGATCAAATGCAAAGAGATGTGAGACAGGGTGGAGAAGCCCTGACTTGTAGACGGCCACGAGATCACGTGTACCAGACAAGCACCCCACTGATGGGAGGCAGAGGAGCAATGAACCAAGCTCTGAGAGAAGACAGAGAAGATGGAGAGCTCTGCGGAGGAGGCGCCTCAGGTGAGAGACAAGGCCCATACAGGGCAATCAGGGACGAGGGGCTGGACTTTTCCCCAGGCGAGGGAGAAAACCTATATAAGTTGACTGAAAATGGAGGACAAAACCGCCAAGAGTGGAAAAGTAAGGATTACGGAGAATGGAGAGAGAATCGCATATCGTGGGACAGTGAGTGTTCCGCAGAAAGTGCAGTCAGCACAGGAGGTAATGCGGCCTGCACAGGAAACAACGGAAGATACCGTGTGGAAGGGGAACTAAAACTGATCCCATCCCTGGAGCAGCAAAATGATCACAAAATGGAGAAGGTAGGTGGACGAATAAAGGAAGTGGAAAGGAGCCTGCTGACAATGAACAAGCTGGACCTGGAGTCGCACGGAAAAGTGGTCGAATCGCTAGACTGGACTCAGAGACAGCTTAATCAGGTGCAGCAGCAAATGGATGATGAGGCAAGAGCAAGGAGACGATTTCAACAAGACATTCAGCACACTCAAGGCGAATTCGCGGTGAGCGAGGCGAAGAGACGAGAGAAGGAAAGAGAGGAAATAAGGAAGCTCCAAGCAACCATAAGACAAAACCAAGACATAGTGGGAGAACAAATAGTGAAAGTGTACCGAAGGACGAGTGAACTAAATGTGCCACCTCGGATCATGGAGAGAAAAGCGAAAAAACAGACAGTTCCAACTACAACTATGAACCTGAGGTCAAGAAAAAATGGGCAGAATAAATATGGGAAGCCGGAATATGACCCCGAAGGAAGGGAGGAGGATGAAGAAGAGGAAGAAGATGAGGTGCTCCCAGGAGTAATTGAAGAGCCCCTGATAAACCTTCAAGCCCCAGTGATAGTAAAAGGCCATGATGTGGCGTATGTCTCATGGTCATTCAAGGACCTGACAGGACTAATTGGCAGATTGCCAAGTATCTGTGAAGGAGCCCAGAGATGGATCACAAGATTTGAATGGGACAAATGCTGGCAATAGGAGACATTAAAGCAATATGGTCACAGTCACTGGGCAAAGCAAAAATGATTGAGTTATTCAAAAATGCTGGCGTAGGAAAGGCAGCTGAAGAACAAAAGTATGATGCAAGGATAATGAACAATTACAGGAACCAACTTTGGGAAGCCTTAAGACAAGCATACCCAACTAGGGTGGACCCCAGAAGAGTGGAAAAGATCACCATGAACGAAAATGAAAATACAGCAGAGTTCATAGTAAGGCTGCAAAGGACCTGGAGGGAGAAAATGGGAGAAGCATGGGATGAATCACCCACCACCCAATAACTCTTCCGTACGATGGTGAAAAATGCCATGCCTAAAGAAGTTCGAGATAAGCTCGAGGACCTAGTGGAGCTAAACACAATGCAATGGGCATCTTTTGAAGCAAATGTGATACACTGCATCGAAAGAAGCAGATAGAAAGAGAAAGAGATAAAGAAAGCAGCAGAAAATCTGATAATGCAGCTCCATAAAGTCCAGCTGAGCGAGCTGATGCGTGGCAAACAAGAAACCACAGAAAAGAAGAAGGAAGAGAAGAACGCAGCAAAGCAAGCAGCTGTGATGGTGGCACAGCCGATACCACAAGTGGACGTCCAACCGGTGCCTCCAGTCCCGCAACCAGCAGCTATGGTGCAAGCTGCACCAATATATCTGCTACAGCAGGTACAACCGCCCTACTATGCACCTCCGCCAGTGCCAATGTACCCTCCGCCCCAACAGTACCCACCTCAGAACCGAGGATGGGGCTAAGGAAGAGGACGTGGCCGAGGTGGATGGCAGCAGTTTCCAAGACAAGCTCCAATGAACCAAGGAAACAGGGGAGGATGCTGGGTATGCCAAGATCCAAACCACCTGAAACGAGACTGTCCGCATGCAAACCAGCAAGGAGGACCAAGAATGCCCCAACCGAATAATCCTCCACAAAACCAAGGGTGGCAAGGTCAAGGGAATTGGACAGGACCCTGGATGGGACCAAATCAGCCACCCCAGGGACAACAGTATGCGGGAGCAGGTCTCACGGGATCTCCCCCGGGGAACATGTGAAGAAGTCCAGAGAAGCCGGAGGGGGAGCTGGTGCAGTATATGACCTCACTGCACCCTGCTCAAGAACCCACCATCTCAGTGGTGGTGGGAAGGCAGATTCGGGCACCGTTCCTGATTGACACAGGTGCGACATATACAACTATTGGAAAAGAAGGCTCAAAGCTCCCCCTCTCTAGCAAAGTGGTAAAAACGGTAGGCTTCTCAGGGAAAACACAGACTTTGCGACTAACTGAGCCATTAGAAATAGAGATACAAGGAATAACTGTTCAAGCACCACTATTATATTCTCAAGATACTCCGGCAAATCTACTAGGCAGAGATGTGCTCTGCAAGATGGGAGCCAAAATACACTGTGGAGAAACAGGGGTATGGATAGAGCTCCCAGACTGCCTAGTTCAACAATGTCTTATGATGGAAAAAAAAAATGGAAAAGTGTGAAATGGACAAGGTATACTGGCTGGAACTGAATCACTCACCAAATGGACTAAGAAATTTATATGAAAAATGGAAACCATGGCTAACCCAGATGCGACCAGACTGTCAACCTAGCAGAGAACCATGGCACTGCACAATGATGTACGACCTAAAAGGACAGAATGAAGAGTATGAAGCTATGTGGGATGAATTAGTGGCTTCTACCATGTATCTTTTAAAGACCACGAACATTGTGATAGGACCCCAAGGGTTCGCAGCCACTGTTCAGTTGCCACCACAACTGAGCTATTGGTACCAAGTCGCCGACGCTGCTCCACATGTCTCCCTGCTGATCGGGTGAAATTTTAAATCCAAAGATCTAGGGCCAATGGTAAGAGAGGCAAGTCAGGTAACAAGCTGGATACAGATAGGACAAGCAGTTAGTATATCAGCAGACAGAAAATTCCTCAAGGTAAAGCAGAGTGCAGTAGATACAGGAAGACCACAAACTATTTTAATAGATAGGGCAGAAGATGTGAGAATAAAAAGGGACAAAATTAAACAGCAGACACAAAAGGTAAAAAACCAAGAGCTTACCGAGGAGGAAAGGGGGGACGTGCTAGCCCAGATACCAGAACAGTTATGGACAAAACATCCAACAGATGTAAGGAAAGTGAAATCAGCAGGGCTAGTTAGGATACAGCTTAAACCAGGAGCACATTTGCCATACCAAAAACAATATCCACTATCATGAGATGCAATAACAGGAATAAAACCAACAATTGAGGGATTAGTGGAGGCAGGAGTTTTAATCCCAACTCAAAGTCAGTGCAACACCCCCATCTTTCCGGTCAGAAAACCAAATTCAGATAAGTGGAGACTGGTCCATGATTTGAGGCCAGTAAACAAAGTGGTGATAGCAGAAAAACCAGTAGTTCCTGACCCTCACACCCTATTGTCTAACATCCCAGAAGGAACAAAGTGGTACACAGTAATTGATTTATGTTCAGCATTCTTTAATGTACCACTGCATCCAGAGTCTCAATTTTTGTTCGCATTCACGTATGGGGGGCAGCAGTATACATATACAAGGCTGCCTCAAGGGTACTGTGAAAGCCCTTCAGTCTTCAATCAGGTCCTAGCAAAGGACTTGGCTGACCTGGAGGTATCCTCCACTGTGCTCCAATATGTAGACGATCTTTTGATTTGCAGTCAAACCAAAGAACAGTGTCTACAGGACTCTGTGACAGTCCTGAACATTTTGGCGAAAAATGGTCACAAAGTAGCAAAAGAAAAATTGCAGTTGTGCCAGCCAAAGGTAGAATACTTAGGTAGAATGCTCGAAGGCACTACACGAAAAATCTCGCCAGAGCATGTGGAGGCCATCCGTAGGGCTCCAAGACCCCAAACAGTCCAACAAATGCTATCCTTCTTGAGTTTGGCTGGGTTCAGTAGACCTTGGATCTGTGACTTTGCACTAAAAACGCAACCACTCAGAGACATAGTAAAAGCAGCAGATCAAACAAAGTCAAGTGCTAAATTGACCTGGACAGAAGATGCAAAATTAGCATTTGAAAGGCTAAAAGTGGATCTGTCCTCTTCACCAGCATTAGCTTGCCCAGATTATGGGAAGCCGTTCCACTTATATGTCTCAGAAAGGAAAGGGTTTGCGTCTGCAGTGCTAGCACAGGAACAAAAAGGTATGGGAAAGAGACCCATAGCATATTATAGTGCCGCGCTTGATAATGTGGAGAAGAGCATGCCTCATCAATTACAATGGGACACCCGGTGACTTTGTACACATCTCATGCGTTACACGCACTGCTGACGAGTTAAAATTTCAAAATAACCAATGCTCGACGAACAGGTTATGACGTTATTTTGTCAGCCCCAGAGTTGACAACTGAAAGATGCCACACCATAAATCCCGCAGATAGGATAGTGATTTCCCCAGAGGGGACCCCGCATGAATGCACTAAAGAGGTAGAGAAATACCTGAAAGCAAGGGCAGATTTAGAAGCAGAAGCACTACCCAATGCTCAGTGCGTCTTCCTTGTGGATGGATCTTGTTACTGCACTAATGAGGGAAACAAAGCGGGTTACGCTGTGGTCAAATTCAACAGTGAGTCCAACACCTTTGAAGCCGTAATGACAATGTCAGTACCACAGCCATGATCAGCCCAATTGGCAGAGATAAAAGCTTGAACGGCAGCCTGTAAACTTGGCGCTGATAAAACATGCACAGTATATACGGATTCTGCTTATGCATATGGGGTATGTCATGTATTTGGACCCATATGGGCACAAAGAGGCTTCCAGAGAGCTGATGAGTCAAATATTGTACATGGGCCAGCCATTTCAGAATTGTTGGGGGCGATGATGCTCCCTAAAGAATTAGCCATTGTGAAATGCAAAGCCCACAAGACAGATGGTGAATGGGTAAGCAGAGGAAATGCAGCGGCAGATGAAGCAGCAAAAAGGGCAGCAACAGATGAGAATACATGTATAGTAGATATGATGGAAGCGAGAGAACCAGGAGAGGCAGAGCAGATGCAGGTAACCATGGATGATATTAAAGATTTTCAGAGGGCCGCCACAGCAGCAGAGAGGGATCTATGGAAAAAGCGAGGAGCAGTTTTAGATCCACAGTCAGACGTATGGAGAAGCTGTGATGGAGTGTTGGTAGCACCATTAGCGTTCCTTCCAATGTTAGTAAAAGAAGCTCACGGGATAGATCACTGCGACCGCAGAAAAATCATAGAAACAATCCGGAGGGATTGGTGGTCCCCATACTTAGCTAGTATGGTGGACAAATTTTTGAGAACGTGTGAGCTCTGTGCTACACGCAACGTTAGGAAGCACTTCACCGCACCCATTAGTCACATACCACAGCCAGACGGGCCATTCAGACATCTAATGATTGATTTTGCAGACATGGTGGAGAGAAAAGAGGGCAAAAGGTACATTTTAGTAGTCGTGGATCGTTTTAGTAGGTGGGTAGAGGCACAAGCCACAGCTAAAGAGGACGCTAAAACAGTAGCAAAATTCCTGTGTAGGGAAGTGATTCCCTGATTTGGTATCCCAGACAGACTGAGTTCAGATAATGGCAGTCACTTCGTAAATGAAGTAATAAAATGCATTACAGAGGCTCTACGCATTACACACCGCTTGGGTTGCGTATATCACCCACAATCACAGGGGATGGTTGAAAGGGCGAATGGAGTGTTAAAGAAGAAGGTGGCAAAGATTTGTGCAACCACCAAATTAAACTGGGTACAGGCGTTACTGTTAGCTCTCATGAAAATGCGTTCACAAACCAACAGAAATACACACTTAACCCCACATGAAATGCTCACAGGAAGACCCATGCCAGTGGCATTCACACGAGGACCCTACAAGGGTCCAGCCCTAGAACAATTAGAAAGCGAAATGGCGAACTATGTGAAACATTTGACACAGATACACAGAACATTGCATTCACAGGTCTGCGCAGCCACTCATGGAGCAAAGGTAGAACAGGAAGAACTTCGGCAAGTGGAACCAGGAGATTATGTCTATATCAAAATATTCAAGAGAAAATACTGGAAAGCCGGGCATAGAGAAGGGCCATTTAAGGTGGTGCTGGCAACACCAACAGCAGTCAAGGTAGAGGGAAGAGAACATTGGTATCACTTGAATCATTGTTGCAGGGCGGCTGGAAAGGGACCCAAGTGGAAGGCATCACGTCCCAGACTGGTGCAGTTGGCCCACTCTGACGAGAATAGTGAACCAGACAACGAAGACCAACCAGACGCCCCTGCATACAACACAAGGAAAAAAGAGAAACGCCCTCAAGTGGAGGGAGAGACCCAAGGGGCAAAACCTGGTACGCAGGTAGCCACATCTGAAAGTCTCCCAATGCCCGACTTTGAACCAATAGTTCACCAATTCCCAGAAGACTCAGGTATCGTAACAGGGTTGTTGGACGATCCCCAGCCAGGTCCTTTAAGACCTAGGCCTAAACCACGCCCATCCATGTATGAACCGTTCATTGTGGACGACGCAGACGATCTCACCACGTTAGATTTCTCACATCTGGCGCAAGGGTACTCCAACGACTCAGAATGAAAACTAAAAAGTCAGACCGAAGGCCATTGCCGCCTGTTAACAAGCAGAAAGAGCCACCGTTGTGGGTGGTAATTGTTATGATAATATTGATCTCTGTAGGATATACACTAATAGTTGTTGCAATTGGAGAAGGTATTCGGATTGGTACTCAGATCCAGTCCCCAAACCTGACGGACATGGTTACAAATAACCACACACAGATAGGTAAAATACAAACTCAGAGCATGAATAAGAAAACGGGCCCCACAGTAAGAAAGGTTCGACAAAGCATAAGAGTTCGCATAGATATGGAATATTCAGAAAGCAAGGACAGCGGCCCGCTTAGAAGACGCGTACAAAGGGTAGGAAGAGGGGGCCATTACTTGACGCCTGAAGAATCCAGGCAATGGGTCGAGCAGCGTAGGGAAAGACTTCTATGCTATATTAACCAAAACCACTCCGCCATATGGCAATGGATATCCGATATTAAATGTTTTGTGCAGCGAAAGCCGACTTTGGACAACGGCTCACACTATCTGTGGGGCTGGAGCTTCAATGAAAAGCTGGGCCTGAAAGATGGGTATTGGCGCATTAGAGCGCAGCAGACTGTCATGCCAAATGGGACTAAAGTCACGTTGCTGTGGAAGCCATTAACAGGACTAAGGAAGACAGGAGGACTGGTTGTCACACGCGTCAAGCTCCTGACCGCAGTAAAGAGCCAAAGTCACCCCATGGTACTGCCAGTCATCCACAAACAAGAAACGGAAAATGACACCCTTTCAGAATTAAACATCGTCCACGAGGACTTGGAGCCCGAGGCGGACCTGTGGCACAAGGCTCAGACGAACGAATGGTATCAATGGGCCACATACACGGCTAAAGATTGGACAGACAACACAGGGGACTGCCTACTATGCGCCTCTGGGAAGCGAAAGCTGGAACCAGCCCCTCTACCATACAACAGTGAAACGTGCACCAACTTCCGCAATGGCCTGACTCTACAACATGAGTTCAAAATAGTGGAAAATGAGACGCACGAAATGAACATTAATGGTACCAGGCAGAACGTCACAATCCCACTAAAACACCTGGCTACTAATAAACTTTGCCCTTTCTGGTGCATTCTCTACGCGGGAGCAGGAAATATCACCCAAAACTTTATAAAACGATGCGGAAACATCACACAGCAGCCACACACCACCAAAATGAAACCCCCAAAGGGGCGCATCTCCTTTGTCTGGGTGAAAAACCACACGTTTGAGTGCTATAGACAGAACGGAATAAAAAATGTAGGAAACTTCACTGGGAGGTGCGGCCGAATTTGGAATGTTACAGGAGTGCAATTCTCCGCAAATGTGCTCAATAACACCTGGGGGGCAATTAGGATACAGAACCACTCCAGGGTGGTCATGGGATGGCGACATAAGATTCCCCCTGTGCTAAAAATACAGACAGTTCCGCTAGCAGACATATGGTGGATGTGTGGCGGCATGAGACTAAGACAAACATTACCCCTAAATTGGTCAGGATTGTGTACCCGTGTCATGATAATAACAGAAGTAAAAATGTTCAAGAAAGGAGAGGAGATGGATGACGTCTCCCTAGAAGGAGCCCTTAATAGAAAAAGGAGATCATATAATATGCTGGGTGACGGGGTATATATTGATAGCATTGGACAGCCACGTGGCATTCCTAATCAGTATAAGGCGCGAAATGAGATAGCGGCAGGGTTTGAGTCAATATTTGTCAGCATAACTGCAAACAAAAATGTGGAATGGATTAACTATATATATTATAATCAACAACGATTTATTAATTACACGGATGACGCCCTGACGGCCTTAGGACAGCAGCTGTCCGCCACCAGCACCATGACATTACAAAATAGGCAAGCACTGGATTGGCTGATGGCAAAGGAGGGCGGGGTTTGTATGCTCTTAGGTGACTTATGCTGTACGTACATTCCCAACAACACGGCCCCAGGAGGCTCCTTTTATGAGGCAATGAGGAAAATTGGCGAATTGCGGCGTGAAGTAAAACAGAATGCAGGTTTCACTATGTCGCTTTATTGTTTGTCCTCTTTTAGTCGCTTACTCCTGTCCTGTGTCTGACCGCTATCAGTCCGACTGCTTTCTGTAAGTGTTGTGTGCAGGATCATGGATGAGTCAATTCCCTGTGACCAGACACCCACACCTTTGCGCTGTAAACACCACCTTCACAGATGGGCATCCAAGCCGTGCCCCCGAATGAGAGTGGACGCGCAGGGCGCCCTCCAGAAAGGCCCACGCTACCCACTTTGCATAGCATGTACTGCTCTGTTGAAGATGTTGCCACAGCGGCAGGCGCCGTGTTTGACTTTACTATTTAGGTTTCCCGATGGCCTCTCACCTCAATGGAAGGTCTTTTATCCGTGCTGCACCGAAAAAGAGTGGACGTGCGACATGGAGCTGGCAAGGCCAGTCCACAAACTGTTTAACAGGGCACACTTCTATTATGTTGAGGCGGAATGGCGGACTCGTTACTTTAGGGAAGACTTTACACTGCCGTGTGGGCTCACCCTGACCATTCACTCACATCACCTCCGGCGATCAATATCCATAGCGGAACTATTTGGCACTCCTGAAGCTCACGGATATCTTGTTTCGGACCATGTGCTTCAGTCTACGGTGGTACAGGTGGTCACTGTGTCCCTTTGTGGATATGACCTGTGGACATCTCATTCACGAGGCCAAGGCGCTTGACAAGCCGTGCATCGACTCCCGGCCGCGGCCTCTGGAGTGCATCCTTGCACCGTATCTTAGTCAACCAAAGGACTCGGAGGCTATTGCCTCCAGGGGCTTGGACTTTGATTTCCAGAGACAACCAGGCATATGGGCTGCCTTAAAGTCCCGTAAGAGAATACGGGTGCCTCTAGTGCGGTGGATATACGGTCTTTATAGGACTCACTATTGGTGGTGGTTTTAAAGTACTATGCCTGACAACACTTTGTTTTGAGTTTATGTCTGTTTTATGCATTATGTGTGTTGTATGTTGTATAGTCATGTGTATGGTGATCCTGGCAAATTGGGCTGTCGCGCACAAGGTGCGGGCAGAGTGGGAATTTTCCCCCACAAATGCGAATAAGGGGTTTTTTCGCCCACTCCTGGCTCACCTTGAGGAAAGGCTTAAAGGGAAAGGCTTAAAGGAGGGAGTAATGTATATAATAAATATAATGTATATAATACATATAATTGTAAATTTTAATTTTAAATTTTCGTTATAATAAATATAATTTTATATTAATATAATTTTTATTTTTTTAATTTTAAATTTTTGTTTTTAATTTTTAATTTTTATTTTTGTTTATTGATTTTTGTTTTTTGTTTTTGTATATAATTTTAATTTTTGTTTTGTTTCTGTATATAATTTAATTTTTTTGTTTTCTTAAAGTAATGTCTTAATTTTGGTTTTCAACTTGTGTTTTCAATTTTTTCGATTTTGTTTTCATGTATATTTTGTGGTTGTCTATATGGTTTCTACAAGTTTATAGTGTCTGCGTTCGTCATATATGTTTAGCAGTTTTGCTTCTCTCCTACTTTTTGTTTTCTGTTTTGTCCTTGTTTCTACATTTGTTTGACATATGCTGGTCTGTTTCCCTTTTTATAGTTATGAATGATGTTATAGGATTTGTGGTGTAAAATGATGATATATGATTTGTCAAAAGCTCCATATGCTGATAAGTAGTTTGGGAAACTAGATTATAAACTTAGAAGTAGGTATCATAAGCTCTAATCTCGCCTCAAGGGAGATTAGATAAACAAAAAAAATATAATTAATATCGAACCTAGAGAAATCAGGGCCCCTTACCATATGGATATTAGACTCGTCTAAAGGAAATATGGCCGATTTTAGACCCTGTAGTAATGAGAGGTTTATGGTGGAGCGCTATGAGACATATGCACAAATGCCCTTTCTCGTTTTTAGATAAATGAAATGACAATGCCAGAGGACCCCCTTCGTGCCATCCCAGCTACCCCGCCGAGACAGGATGTATGTAAATTCTGCTATGACATAGAAGAGGCGGACAACTCATTGATTGTGCCATGCGACTGCAAGGGCAGCTTAGGCTTTGTTCATGGAGTCTGCCTCCACCAGTGGATTAGGAGGTCAGACAAGCGTCACTGCGAACTGTGTAAAGCTGAGTTTGTCATGACGAGTGAACTAAGGCCCTGGCGCAAGTGGGAGGGAATGCCTATATCACCATCCAGGAAATGAACTATTTTGGGCGCAATCGTGGTCAACGCCATCATGTATGCTGCCAACGTGGGGATTTTATATGTCATAATCCATAGCGATGTGATCAAACTGAGCTTTGCAATGCAATTTGTGCTCACAGGCGCCGTAAGTCTGGCACTATCGGTGGGCTTGGCCCTGACGTACATGCTGGCCTTTACGCTTGTGGAATTATGGGTCGAGCTTAAGGCTTTTAACAGGGACATACATGTACAGGACCTTTCACTCATGGCTGGGTTGCCGGAAGTGGAGGAGACCCGGCTGTAGAACATGGACGAAAACACAGAGAGACATGACTCTGCACAGAGAAACAGGACTCTAAAACGTGTATAATTAGTCGTTGTATGTTTCTCTCCTCAGAAATAACCCTTTTCGGAATCCTCCAGAAACGGGCTGACGATGGACTCTGTCAAGAAGTATTGGATGTTTGTCATAATCCTTTGCATGCTGCTGTTTGTCCTGAGCACCAGTACCTGCAGGCTTGCGGAATACAAAACAAATGAAGAATGCTGTCCGATGTGTCCTGCGAGGGCCCGAGTCTTCAGACACTCTACTGTAAATATTAGCACGACCTGCACGCAATGCCAAGGTGAAACGTACACCGACCAGCCTAACGGATTGTCAATTTGTATTAACTGTACATCATGTTCTGCACGAGACGGACTGGAAGTAAATATTTTGTGCACAACGACGTCGGACACTGTTTGTAAACCAGCTGAAGGATTCTACTATACCAACCACAGCAAGGGCTGTAGCCATGCTACAAAATATACAAAATGCCTCCTGGGACAGTATGTGAAACAGAATGGGACTGTAGACAGAGATATTATTTGCGCTAACTGCTCAGAAGGCACGTATTCAGATGGTACTTTTGATGACTGCCAACCACATGTGAACTGTGCGGAGTGGAGACACTTCCAGATAGCCCCTGGAACAAATGCCACAGACGCGATCTGTGGCGCCGACTAGTGGGATGTATTTGGCGGAATAGCGGGAGCAATTAGTGGACTTGGAGTAAATTCTATAGTCGTAATTTGCTTGCGTAAGAAACGACGTGAGGGAAACGCGTTGGAAGGGACATCACAAACAGGAAATAACGCTGAAGTAGAAAGACAGTGTTTGTGCCCGTCCGAGCGCTCCAACCATGTGACCTCTCCATACAAAGTCGACAACGTAGTATAAGGTTATCGCCTTTGGAATATGGAAAAATGGAACCTCATCTACTAGATCTGCTGGATTAAATAGATAATGATAAAACTTAGAAGGTTAGGTGAAAACTTAAATGGTTAACATACTGACCAGATATAGAAGCGTACATATCAGATGTGAGACTCAAGAGTCTCAAAGGGGGGAGTAATGTGGGAAAGAAACAGTATATCTCGCTATAAACCTTAGATAAGTGCTTGATTTAGCGTTAAAAACAAGTAATCCAGT
>JAQMYF010039954.1:0-14335 GCA_030014195.1 Neosilurus mollespiculum
GCCTTACTATAACCTTACCCCAACCTTACCCTAATCTTAAAACATCTTCACCTTAAAATGTAATGATTTACGTCATGAAAACTTGTGGTATGTCCCCATAAGGAAGCCAAGTCCCCATAATGTGACTGTGTAAACTCATTTATGTCCCCACACTGTGATGAATAGCTAGACCACATATATATGTGTGTATGTAAATATCCCTTTAAGAGTGCGTCATTGTTTTTTTTTGTTTTTTTCTCTACTTCCTCCATCTTTGAGGCTCGCAGTGTGAGTCGTCTTTCTCTCTCTCTCTCTCTCTCTCTCTGAGATGGCGCAGTGGCTCGGTAAGATCATTTTCTATTTTTTATGGCAGTTTCTTTTGATAATGCAGATACATGGGGATTGTAATATTTTTACATTTGTCAGGGGAAACAAACAACCAGCGTTTAAAACGAAAGTAACTTTATATCATAAGAAAAATCAAAATAAAATCTCTCAGACTGCAGCAGACATGACATGATGTTATAATAATAATAATGATAATAATAATAATAATGATAATAATAATAATAATAATATTTTATTATTAAAACCTTAACACTGTTTCTTCATCGGATGTGAGCTCTCAGTTGCTACTAGCCCAAAGGTGTGAATCCACCCAGAGACAGAAACTAAACAGTTTTTTTCCAGAAAGAGACTAAATGATCCCGCTTATCTCAGATAAAATCCACAAACTAAAGCATGCTGAGAGTAGCATTTGTTTCATTTGATTTGAAAGTGTCTTAAACAGCATGCAGATCCTTCACACGTTCCTTTACAAGGCCGGAGTGTTGATAACAGTGAGCAAAGCTCTTATCTCATTCACCAACTAAAAGAGCAGAATAAGATCAAAAGACCTCCGACACCATCACCTCTCAAAAACAACCCCTAGAAAATATTATGGAATCATCTCCATTTTGAAAAATTGATAACAATGAAACAGATATGCTACAAAACATTTTTGTTGAATAAGTGAGAATTTTGGCATCATCTCAAATAAACAAAATTTATAATAATAATTATCGCAACGAATGGTGTGTATATGTGTATATGTATATATGTATATTCTGACACGTTTCTATAAAGTGCTGAAATAGCGGATCCAGGAATTTGCTATGGGGGGGCGCAGGGGTAAGAAATATTTAGCTGCATTATATTCAGTCAAGACCTCATGCAAATATAACATATGTTTAGCTATAAATATATATTATGGAACGGAATGGCAGTAGGAGATATGAACGGCAGCAAAGAAAATTAGGAAGAGCTGCCCCGCCTATGCGCTTATCATTAGCGCTTATTATCCGTCACAGACTTACAAATTAGGCTACATTTCTCTGATCCTACTGGTTTAATGAGTAACTACCTCCTGAGCTTATTAAGTAAAAAGACTAAAGTATAAACGTTTGAACATTTCCCACACTCACATTACTCTCCAGAATAGAAATAAAGTTGCACTCACCAATCGTATTGAATATGTTTCATTTGAATAAACAAGATACAAATAAAAATAGTTCAGAAGAAAATGAAGAAAATAAAATAGAATTATTAATTAATTTTAAGAAATAATAATACTTTTTATTGTTATTATTTTTATTGTTGTTGTCGTTATCAGATTGACTTTTACAGCCAAGCTTTTCGAAAATGTATCTTACAGAAGATGGATTTAAAGGACGCTGTAAAGTCTATTTATTAACAATATAAAGGATAGATAGATAGATCTAATAAAAAGATGAATGAATCAAACAATAATCAAATAAATACATGCATAAATGTTCACGATGGCGCGTTTCCTTGTGTAACTGTACGGACACCCGGTCAGGACCAGATCAGCTGATCTCACTCACTCATTCTCTGAACCGCTTAATCCTAGTTGATCAGCTGATCTGTGTTTGGATAAATATTGACATTTGCGTGCCTGCTCCTGGTGTATGGACTGTGGTTAAACAGAGTTGTCAGATTGACTGTGCAGATTAAAACTGGTATTGGCAGCTGAACAAAATTTGAGTTTCTTTGAAAAACCGCCGAATCTGAGAATACTTATTAAAGGTGCAAGAAAAGACACACGGCACGATGACTGAGAAATAAAGTCAGAATTCAGAGAAACTGGATGAGCTTGAATGGCTTGAATGAACCATATGTAAACTCTAGGGGGAAAATAATGAAATTAGTGTACATGAAACATCTTGGGTGGGTTTTTATTTCTGTATTTTATTTCTTTATTTTTTTGTTTGTTTTGTTTTGTTTTTTTATTTATTTATTTATTTATAAGGGGTTTTTTTTAGCCAAATTAGAGCTGGAAACCATAAACTGTACCTAGCAACACTGGTCATCATACACCCTTTTTTCTGAAATTTTGCATAGGCACTCCCTATGACCAAAACCTGTGCGTGAGGTAGCTAATTTGCATATGTGACCTTTGACCTTGGCACATAACCATGGAACTTGGTGAGCGGCATGACAATAATTTTGTCCAGGCCATTGCTTGGCTCATGCACAGGCCAGCTTTCTGAACTTTTGTATAGGCACTCCCTATGACCTAAACCTATGTGTGGGTTTGCTGATTTGCATATGTGACCTTTGACCTTGGCACAATGACCTTGAACATATAAAGTTTTTCCAGGCCATTGCTCGGCTCATATGCATGATAGCTTTCTGAATTTTTGTATAGGCACTCCCTATGACCTAAACCTGTGTGTTGGGTGGCTAATACAATGTTGATGTTTTGTCCTCTGTGCACTTGAGGCGTCCTGGCTGAGGAGTTACAACGTTCTACAGAATGGCTATTTTTATTGTTATACTAAACTAACTCTGGGTTAGTTTTAGCTTTGTGGTTAAATGTGCCCTTTCACTACTGAATAGCCAGTGTGTGTTTTCCTCGTTGTCAATTTATTTTGGCTGAATATAAAGGTTTCATGATGAAACCACCCCATCTTACAGGCTTAGTCTGTTTTATTTACCTGCTATAAATCTTTTTTTGGTTCTGTTTCTGTTAACAATAACAAGACTACATCACCAGAGGAACGATCTTGCACATGTGCAGTAACTGGGCAGTGCAACACTGATTCATAGAAATTGGAAAAGTCAGAGATCATGTGTGAAGAAACAGAAGACAGCATAAGATTTCAAGAGAAATTTAATGTTTACCTGCTGCAGGGGTCATTGACACTCGCATACAGGAGAAGCTAATAGTTTCAGGCCAACATCATGGTAAATATAATAATATATATTATTCCATATTATTTCCAAGAAATTGTAATGTATTTCATGTTTTATTGCTTTATTTCAATATTGTAGCTTTTTCCAAAAACTATCAATTAAGTCATTATTTACTAGGTGTGTGTGGGTGTGTGGGGGAGGAGGGAGGAATATTTTAATACATTCAGCAGTCTTATGGCATACGGGACGATACTATCTGTCATTGTGAGTCACATGATCGACACGCCCCTGGTGCCATTTTGGGTGGATTCCAAAAGGTATACAATACGTGAGCAAACACCCAGAGAGCGTTTCATTGTTTAACAGTCATCTAACAGTGGAAAATAGAGAAAAAGAAGAAAAACGAGAGGATACCATACCAAGACAAACTCAGCAAAGATTGGTTGGTGACCATAAATAATACCGATCCATACGACCTGAGTTCAAACAGCTGTAGCAGAATTTTCTGTGTGAAGAATAAAGTTTATACTTTATTCAGCAGTCATATTTCTAAACTATAGCTGGGCACTGGTTTGTGATGACTTCGTCTTGCAGAGCGTGCTGTGTCTGTGGGTTTAATGTCTGTGTGGCCCAGATGTAGTGATGGAGTCCAGTCAGGGTCATTCTCCATCATCTCATATGCAGGTTGGCCTACAATGGCATGAAAAGTAGACAGAGTATGTATCATATGTTTGTTCACTACACTACATGTATGATCTTTAATACAAACTGCAGAACACCTTTGAACATTTGAAGTTCAAAACCTGGGCCATTTCTATGCAAATTCCTCGAAAAGTCATCTGCTGCAGACTCTGTGAGTTTGTGACATAGAGCAATGATAATTATATTACTGGAATCTACGGAGTGTCAACTTTCATTTCATATGTAGTTTGTACAAGTAGCATGCAGTATCAGATTTGCTGGCAGCATTTTCCCCAGTTTCTGCAGCTCTCCTCGGCAAGTGTTGTTCACTAGTTTAACGTTAACTAAGCACCAACATCAAGGACATAACATCAGTATAACTTCAGTAACTTTACAAGACAGCTGCGTAGCACATAGTATTGTTCTTTTTATAACAACATCTTATCTTTGTGAAAATCACATACATACATACTCACATACAGAGATATTTTGTTGAAAGTGATGTCTTTCCATCTCACTGCAGGTGGAAAACCTGAAAAATCGAACACCACGATCAACTGTTCTACTGTTCAAATTACTATTGCATTCTTTCACGCAACACCAATGTCCCATTTCTCACACTAAAAGCAGTCCTCGGCTCTGTTCCGTGCTGTATTGTTTACGAGTCAAAATGGCGCTAACAACCCAAAGTGCACTGCGGCTTTGCGAGAGTGACGTCATGTGTCAGAAACCAATTGTTGAGCCTGGCTGTTTTGCTCCATAGGCTGCGGAATCTCCTTCCAGAGGCCAGCAGTGAGAACAGTCCATGGTGGGGGTGGGGGGGGTCTCTGGTGATGTTTTGAGCCCTGGTCAGACAGCGTTTCTTTGTAATGTACTGGAGGGGAGGAAGTGAGGTCCCAATGATTTCTCAGCTGTCCTCACCACGCTCTGTAGGGACTTCCAGTCAGGGGCACTACAGGCCCCTGACCAGACTGAGATGCAGCTGATCAGTATGCTCTCTATATTCCTCTGTAGAAGGTGGTGAGAATGGGAGCGGATAGATGCACTCTACTCATCCGGCGCAGAAAGTGCATACGCTGCTGTGCCCTTTTTACAAGGGTACCAGTGTGATTGGACCAGTTCAAAAGTCCATTAACTGCACCCCCAGGAACCTGGTGCTGTACGATGTCCACTGCTGAGTTGTTGATGGTGAGAGTGTGGCTGGGCTGGTTCTTCCTGAAGGCCACAATGAACGAACTTGTTAGTTTCACACCAGTCCACCAGATATTTCACCTCCTCTCTGTAGGCCTGTTCATCGTTGTTACTGATGAGGCCCACTACTGTCATGTCATCTGCAAACTTCACTATGTTTAGTAGTGAGTAGTGTACCCCTAATGTGTAGGGGTTGTAGAAAAATGTTTAAAATCCTTTTTAAAATACTTTTACTATGTAAAGCTGCTTTGCAACAATGTCAGTTGTAAAAAGCGCTATACAAATAAAGCCGAATTGAAGTGAATTAATAGCTTGGATGCCCCTTCCTTGAATCGCTACCTTAACATGGTGGAGGGGCTTGCATGTCCTAATGATCCTGGGAGCAATGTTGTCAGGGGCATTATGCCCCTGGCAGGGTCACCCAAGGCAAACAGGTCCTGAAGATCCAGACTAAGCATGGTTCAGAAGACCCCTATGGATACAGATAAAACAAGGAACAAGTGGGTTACTGAGGTCCCCCGCTGGAGCCAGGCCTAGGGGAAGGGCTCCAAGGCGAGCACCCGGTGGTCGGGCTACTGCCCATGGAGCCCAGCCGGGCTAAGCTCTCAATTTACCAGTCGATCCATGTTCCAATCCTCACCTATGGTCACAAGCTTTGGGTAGTGACCGAAAGAAGATTGCGGATGCAGGCGGCTGAAAAGAGCTTCCTTCACAGGGTGGTGGGGCTCTCCCTTAGAGATAGGGTGAGAAGCTCAGCCATCCGGGAGGAACTTGGAGTAGAACAGCTGCTCCTCCGTGCTAAGAGGAGCCAGTTGAGGTGGCTCGGGTATCTAATTAGAATGCCTCCCGAACGCCTCCCTGGTGTGGTGTTTCGAGTAAGTCCAACCGGGAAGAGACCCCGGGGCCGACCCAGAACACGCTAGTGGGACTATGTCTCTCAGCTGGTCTGGGAACGCCTCGGTGTCCCCCTGGAAGAGCTGGAGGACGTGGCTGGGGAGAGGGACGTCTGGACCTCACTGCTTAGGCTGCTGCCCCTGCGACCCGACCCCGGATCAAGTGGAAGATGATGATAATGATGAGCTTGGATGCCCTGCCACATTCATCTGGTGTTTGTAGGGTTATTGAAAATGTTCTCAGTGCCACCATGTCACCGGACTTGAAAGAGGTGTTCTGTGCTTTCAGCCTTGCATGTACCTCACTGGTCATCCAGGGTTTCTCATTGGCCCATATGTGGATGTTTTTGACCACACTAACATCCTCCATGCATTTCTGGATGTACCCAGACACAGACTCACCATACTCCTGCATTTACTTAGTGGCTGACTGCACAAATGAGTGTAAAAAGGCATGTATGCACAAATGAGCATCACAGAGAGAGGTCTGAGGAGCCAAGGTGTACATGTACAAGCTTTACATGTACATGCAGTCTTTCATGTAGTTTAAGACATGACAAAGTACAATAACACAATATACTGTAAAGGACCCGCCTTCAAATACAAAGTTTTATCATGTGACAGTGACTCATGCAGGTGGTGTGATGCTGTCTACTTTCTGAATGGCTGCTTCAGATCATGAGATCTGGTAATGTAATTCCCTCTTAACCCAACCCCCAGCCCCCAGTATCATGCACAGCTATTTTTATTTGTTTTATTTAGCAACCGTTGGACTAATTAACATTTAAATAAAATTCTATGTGTGGGTGGGTGCAATATAAATATAATAAATAAATTTTTATGGTTTTGTTACTAAAACTAGGAGTCTGGTAGGTTGGAAGGTGTTTGTCAGGACTGTATATATGTATGTACATTTACATAAGGTTAATTTATAATATTATAATATAATATAAATTAAATAAAATGTATATATTTTCATGGAATAATTCTAGAATTACCAAAAGAGCTGGCTGGCTAGGGTAAGCATACTAACTTTAAGCTTTTGAGTTAGAAGGGAGTATTGGCCATTAGTCACAATTGTGCTTGGCACATACCACTTATGATGGCTTTTCCCCCCATCATCAAAAATAACACCCAGAGGGTGCAATGTACACCTGTTACATAGTATTGGGTGACAAGCGGAAACCATTTTTCACAAAGAAGGCTGCCGTGACCTTGAAAATGAGGTCAAGGTCACGGTTATCGAAAGGTGCATCTCCATACCAGGTTGGGTGAGGGTAGGCCAATATTTTCTCGAGATATCGAGCGGAAAGCCATTTTTGTTCACACCCACCCGCAAACCATCCGTAAACACAATAACATAATATGTCCTGTTTACAATGGGTGTATAAAAACAAAACACGAAGAACTTTTTTCAAGCAGCATGTCCTGGCAACATGGTAAACTCATGTTTACTATGTTTTCCTGCTGGAAGTTAGGAGTACCAAGTAGAGGGTGACACAGGAGTGGATTTTCACTCCTGTCCCATCCCACTCCCACTCCCACAAAAAAAAAATCTTGTGGTCGCCTAGGTCCTGGGCGAAACCTTGGTGTGGGGCCTGGGATGTGAGGGGATGCTTTATGGTTAAGTTTAGGAAGTCCCCCTGAAGCTTCTGATTAAAATGACTTTGGGTGATACATTTTTTTACTAATAAAGCATATATCTGTACTGTGTCTTTACTTTGAGCACCATGTAGAGTGATTTTTTTAATAACAAAATGTTACAGCACTTGCTATATGGTTTTCTTAGCAGAGCAACCAAACAAGTACAATAACTACCAGAACTTAAACACTAAAGCCAATTTCTGCTACTACAAATATCAATCTGTTCAGTCCAGCTATGTTTGTTTGCAAGCACAAACTACATGTCTACCCATGAACCTATTACTGTATGTCCTTTCAGGTGCCAACTCCTGAATATCTCTATAAGTAGAAAAGTAAAAGGAAGGATCAGTCAAGGGATCTATTAGGGCAGAATTACCTGTCATGAAAAGGGGATATAACTTATTTTGATACTGTGACATTTCTACAAATATCTAATAAATATATCGTGATCATATGCAACAACACCATCACTCTTTTTAGAATATTTACCATAAGGTAATGCTTGGCACCACAAAAATACTATTATAATAACTATTCACACACAACACAGACACATTATCATAGCCGTTTTGTCTGGAATGCTGATATTTCAACAAGGTTGTGACTGAAGATTTACAACTGTCATTGGTCCTAAACCAGTGTGGCAAAATCATGAAAATTGCAGTACAATAACGATTTAGCCTTGAGTCACTACTGGTCCGTACAAACTGCAACTGGTCCGTAAATGTACATGCGTTTTCAGGGGTAAAAAATGCATAAGAAATAGCACAATTTGTCTGATAATGTATTTTATTCCAAAACATGTAGAATTTGGCACTATTGTTAGCCAATATCAATAAAGGTATAAAATATGAAATGGTGAAATATGGACAAATTGAAAGTTCCTTCAAGACACTACCATATGCACTATGCCACAGTGTCACATTTGCTAGCTGTACACAGCTCCACATTCAATGTGCCGTGTTTATAACTGGTGATATAATTCATAACATACCGTGGTAATATAAACGAAAGAGGCGGAAAGGTTGATCAACTAACTGCTCATTCTGTTGTGCTGCATCCCTCATGAGCATCCTGGAACACCAATAACAACAGGTATAATGACGTCACTCGCCGTCACACTTGCTGGACTGAATCTGGTCCCTGATTCCACCGCTAGCGCCTTTATTTTGTCTAGCGAGCCTGGTGGGCTGCCAGTATGACATTAGCCATTCACTGAGTGAGCCCTGAGGCTCTCCACAGGTGTTTACTCTTTTTTTTATACTGACCAATCGCTGAAATAAAATTGTAGGGTCATCTAGGCGAACCTTTTAGCGAAATTTGTGCGGTTCGCCTGAACCCCCCCTCGCTTCAGGCCTGGACTTCTGGTCCATGTTGGTCTTTTGACTTGCGTTACAGTGTAGGCTTATTGAAAGAAAACTACAAAATGGTGGCGCCTGTCCTATGTTTTTTTTTGTTTAGTTTTTTTGTCCTATTCCCGCTCCCGTCTGCTCCTGTTAACTTTTTTATCCTGTACCGTCCCAAACACGTCATTAATAGTAAAGTTGACTCCCATCCCGCGGGAATCCTGTGACCTGTGGGATTCCCGAAAAAATGTCAGCCTCTAGTAGCAATATGGCAGCTGGTGACTTCAACTTATTGGGCTGTGCAACCCCCCAGTTGTATTTAGAGTTCAGTGGTCAAGCTTCTCACACCATAATGGTATAAAAACAAAAAATAGTGACTCATGTATAAGAAACCTCCACCAACTATGTCTTCTTGTTACTTTGAAGCTCACAAATTCAGTCACTTCAAAGAAATAGATGGATTGGAATGTTTATTAATGCAATTTCTGTTCAATTGATATGGACAACTGTATAGCACTTATACGGTACATATATCCCTTAAAGCCTCTAACATGAAGCTAGTAAACACTCTGGTAGATGGGATTGAGGGTATTTAGTTGTTGGTTTTCATGTTGACATGCGAGTGCTCAAATCTGAATTCTTGAATTTAATTTTTTAATTTTATGCTCAGTAAAGCATATTGGAAAACTCATTTTGCTTGATACTGACTCTGTGATTAACATAATACCATAGATATGAAGAAAAGGTTTAATATTTGGGGGTTCCTAAATGTTTTATCTTTTTTTTTTTATTTAAATTTTTTTTTTGCACCTAAAATCGACACGCAGGCGTGACAGTCAAAGGTGATACACCAAAAATCGCCACTGCAATACATCATATTTCATTATATTGCCTGCACATTTGCATATATTTCAATTATACTTCATTTTATATATATAAATATTTTTTTGTATCCTATATTTTATCTTATATGTATATTTTATTTTATTCTATATATTTTCTTTATTTCTATCTTTTTGCATTTTTATATTTATCTGACCTTTAGAATACTTTAACTGACCTTTAAAATCCTTAAAAAGTTTTAGTTATTGTTCTTTTCTTCTTGTGACTTTGACATTTTTACATTTTGGACAGTCGTACTAAGCATTTCACAACATATTGTACTGTGTATAATTTGTATGTGACAAATAAATTTTGAATTTGAATCACTGCCCTCTAGTGGTGAGCAACTGATACATCATCTGAAATGGTGTGAAGGGGCATAAATGAGCCTTAACAGTCTTTATGCCATAGGAAATAAATTAATAATAATGAATAGTACAATATATGGAAGAGGAATGTCAATATCTATTGAATTTAAAAATGTACTGCTACCACTGTAGACTGAAATTAATTAACTCTCTCTCTCTCTCTCTCTCTCTCTCTCTGTGTGTGTGTGTGTGTGTGTGTGTGTGTGTGTGTGTGTGGTGTTTTCGTAGCTCTTGTTGTGCTGCTGAATATGATGATCACCCCTTCACTGTTTGCTGCTGTTCCAGTATATGTTCCTATTTATCAGTGCAAGGTTCATGACAGCCAGGTTCAATGTGACCTGCCATCTTCCGTCAAGGCAGAAATGTCTGACCCTACCTGCCAGGCCCAGTGGCATATTGATGTAATTATTTGATCAAGTCTGTTCCTTTACATTCATCTTCAATGGCCAGACTCATGTTTATAAAGCATTTTGGTTTGGGAATAGGTTCCTTTTTTAAAGTGGTTGATCAGTAAAATTAAACAAACAAATCAATAAACAGATCAATATAGCTATTCTACAAATGTGTAAATCTAGCAAAGATTCTACAAAACAGTAAAATATAGACTCATCACAAAGTTTTTGCAAATATCTTTCTTCTCATATATGATCACAAAGCTTTTTCTGGACTGCAGTGCAAGAGATAGTGTTACTATACTCAACATTAGTGGAAAAATGTTTCTACCAAGCTAAGTCTGCATTACTGTAGTGAAGATCTTGTATATGATCCTATGACACAGCTGATACCGTGAACATGTTCATGTCTGCATTTTCAGCCTCTCACCTTTTGATTTCTTCATCAGAACCTATCGGTGGCCACCTATGAACATGGAAGTACTGAATATGTCCCCCCAGTCATTGCTGCTACAGAGAATTCAGTCATCCTTAATAAGTGTCATGACTCGCTGGTCTTTCACATCAGCTGCACTAAAACTGATGTATGTCATTTTTAATTTCTGATTTATAATTCAACTGTCCTAATGCATAATACAAGCAGCATTATCCTGGTAAATAATTAATGTCATCACTATAACCATAGTATTCTCTAGTAGCTACTGTATATTAATCTAAGTAGTAGTGCAGTGTTTTGCTTTATACATACACAGTTGTGTTTGACTTTATGCACTGAGTTTGATTTTTTTTTTTTTTTTTTTTTTTTTTTTTTTTGGTTTGTGTTGCAGGTGACCAAGCAGCTTAAATTTTCATGTAAGTTTTTTTTTTTTTTTTTTTTTTTTTTAAGCAGAGCATTCTTTCATTCCCATTTCTAATCTGTGGCGTAATCAGCTTACAAAAGCAAATTTGAACCTTTTTTCCCCCATCAAATTGAATGTTCAAAGTGTTAAAAATCAGATGACATCACTTTGCTGGAAGCTTGTTTAATACAGATTTTTCCAAGTGGAAAAATTGCATTCATTCATTCATTTCCTGAAGCGCTTTATCCTTTATTAATGTCGCGGTGAGGTTGGAGTCTCCATGAACAGCTTGCATGTGGTCACCAAAACAGACACACAATCATTCACACTCACATTCATACGTAGGGCCATTACGTAGGGTCATTAAATTATTCCCTTATAGGAAAATCAGCATAAATAGTTATGGACAGAGAGCAACAGACTTGCTGGACACATAATATAGAGGAAGTTTTCAAAGTCAGGCGTGTTTGGAGTCAGGATGGGTGGAGTATTTCCTTTAGATATGGTTATGCATTCCAAGTCCCAAAAGCGGGGTCTTGTTGACGAGTGAGGGAAGGATGGAATGGGAACTGGACAGGCAGATCAGTGCAGCCGGTTCAAGCGGAAGAAGAAGATGAAGATGGTTATATAACAAATCTAGCTTGAGATATCAGAATATTACTTGTACTAAAATACATACCATTTGAAAGAAAAAGTCTGTGCACCCCATGGAGTATAAAAGTGGTCACAATAATGAACACAATTTGACTTAATCTGATTCACTCATAGCAACAACAAATTCCGAACAATCCTTCCTGTATTAAACTAGCACAGCGGTTAGGAGGAATTGACTGTATCTAATTAGGTATTCGTGTGCGCTATCATGGTAAATAAAGAGAGTTAATTATTTCTTTTATGTGGTCATTATTTTTATAATGTCATAATTGTACATCTATGATCATGACAAATAAAGATAACATTATGATCGCATTATAACTCGATACAACAAAGTTTTAATGGGCAAATCACAAATGACCCCGTGCTTCCTGTTTAAGTGCCCTCTAATGTACAAAGGGCTGCTGTACACTATGTAGTGCACTACTGTATAACGGGGGTGCAGGGATTTGTAATTTAGCCCACATTACCAAATCAAGAGGACTGGCACAAAATGGAAATGAAATTTTTAAACAATCACCAGCTGCACAACAGGACCTACAAGCAGAACCACTTCCCACTTTTCAGATTTATTTATTTTTTTTATTTTTTTTGCTTACATGAAAGTCACAGTTTATGTGAGTTTTTATTTTCCTATATTTTTAAGCACAGTACTTAATTTCAAGATTTACATTTTTTTTTGTTGTTGGTTTTTTTTTTTTCAATTTGCTTAATGCTAAAGGTTTCAGGATCAGATAAGTAGCATCATAGGAATGCATAACAGCTTCAGACTTTTACACTCGTTTGTAAGTGACAGACATGGGATTTAATATGTGCCTGCAATGTCTTTAATTATAAATATTAAGCGCATTGATGAATATCATCAACATCTTTGCAATAATCTAAATATTAACCACTCGAACTTCCTGCTTTGTTTATTCGTGCAGGTCAGAACAACTTCCCTCCAACACATCCAGGTAAAGTCAAACCCCACACGACCTGTTATTCCACTTTACAACAATGTCGAACTTTATTTGCATCAGTCACCCTGCACAGCCTGAAACATGCTGACACACAAAACAAATAATACACTGCACACTGCCACTCTACATCTTCTGGAAACAATCTTGAAAGTATAAGGTTTTTTAACAGTTTGGGACATTCACCGCTTTCACAGCCCTGATTCAGAGTCGGATAGCTGGTGTGAGATCAAGAAGAGCTATTATATAGCCTTGAAAAACCGAGTAAATCTCATGCAGGTTAAAAACAACATGACTTCCTACCTTGCTGTTTGTGTTCTGCCGGTGTTCCTAAGCAGCGGAATGCACCTGTGCGCGAGCGTGAGGACAGACGCGCGCGCGGCCGCGCAAATAAATAAATAAATAAATAAATAGGTAGGTAGGTAGGTAGGTAGGTAAAGACTCAGAGTGCTTCATGTGCGGTAATCCTGCTGTAGTGCGTGCGTTATAATGCTGAGGCTATGCTTATGAGGTTGAATAACAGGATGTTTTTCCTTCTGAAGGCTGAGGTTGAAAAACGAAACCACAACCTTAACGTTCATTCCCCTCTGTTCTGCATTAGGATCACAGTGTACTGAGGACACAACATACAGCACGGTATGATGATAATAATCATAATCATAATCATAATCATAATAACAATCATAATAATAATGATAATAATAATAAGATACAAGCATGTTGCGGTTCTGAGGTGTCAGTTTTGCCGGTGCAGAATCAGATAAGGACCTGCTGCTGTAACTGAAACCTAGAAGACATCCAACCACTTTCAAGTTAGTTGAAATCAGGGAGCCAGTGAAACTCGTTCAAAATAATCGATTCATTTAAGTGAACGAGTTAAGTCGATTCGCAAACGCAACTGAATCGATTCACCAGCTCTTTGCTAATATACATCATTCATTCATTCATTCATTCATTCATTTTCTGAATCGCTTGATCCTAATTAGGGTCACAGGGAGTCTGGTGCCCATCTCAGCCGACTCGGAGCGAGGGCAGAGTACACCCTGAACAGCTCGCCAGGCCATCGCAGGGCAGAAACACGCTGACAGCTATGCAGCCTACTGTTGACGAAAATCTGCAGTGGTGCTTTTACATGCCTCTTACCACAGACAGTGAGAGACATGGCCGGCCTTTCTAATATATAATATATTTATATATATTATATATTAGCAAAGGGGCAGCACGGTGGCGTAATGGCACATCCGCCTCACAGCAAGAAGGTCCTGGGTTCGATTCCCAGCTCAGGCGTTTCTGTGTGGAGTTTGCATGTTCT
>JAQMYF010039955.1:0-14317 GCA_030014195.1 Neosilurus mollespiculum
CACAAATACGCACAAAAATGCAAAATAAGCACAAAAATGCAGTGAAATGCAAAATAAGCACAAAAATGCACGAAATTGAACAAGAACGCACAATAATGCAAAATAAGCAGAAAAACCCACAAAAATGCACAATAACGCAAAATAAGCACAAAAACGCACAACTAACACAAAAATGCAGAAAAATGCAAAATAAGCACAAAAATGCACAATAATGCAAAATAAGCAGAAAAACCCACAAAAATGCACAAATATACACAATAACGCAAAATAAGCACAAAAACGCACAACTAACACAAAACTGCAGAAAAATGCCAAATAAGCACAAAAATGCACGAAATGCAAAATAAGCACAAAAATGCACGAAATTGCACAATAACGCAAAATAAGCACAAAAAAAAGTTGGCAGCAGGCCAAATAGCATAGAGAAACTCCAGAAATTTCGAGAAACGGGAGGGGTGACAAGGCCTTCTCCTGCGAGAGCGGGAGTGTCTGACTGATGGACCTGTAAAAAGAGGAATGAGGGAGGGTGAGCACAGATGGAAAACTAAGGTAAAATATTTAAAAAAAAAACATTAAAAAAGAAAATTCCTTGTAGAAGAAGAGAGGGAGAATACAAGAAAGGTATTAATAAGCCTTTTAGGGGATACGATTACAAAACTGGAGAACTGGACACAGGGGACCAATGTAGTAACAAGCACATGCACAGAAATATATGGCACTGATAATATACCAAAAGAAAAGAACAGGTACACTGATCCAACATGCCTAAAAGGAGCATGACCTTTTAGTAATTAACAGAATATGCACTTAAGAAAAGATAAAGTAGCTATTGAAAGAGAACTATAAAAAGAGGGAGAAAAGTTACACTTAGCCATGACAGAATGATTGAGCAAAAGCAGCCGCAGGAAGAATCAATCCAACAGGTCTTCACTGTTCAGATGAGTAAATTGCAATGAAGTAAAACATAGAAGAACGGTGCTTATGGGGAAGCACCAAATTTTTAATAAAAACCCCCCAACCAACCTGAAAATAAGGGAAAATTAACTGAATAATGACATAAAAGAAATAAAACTATACTGGAGGTGTCACTAAGCAATGATGGGCGTTATCTAGGGAAAACTAAAATAAGGGAAAACGAAATAAAAAGGGTGGGATTGATGGGAGACTGCGAAACTAATGTGAAAAGCGGTAGTCATGGGACTGGACAAGGTGAGATCATAGGGTTTTAAAACAGTATAAAAGAGGGTGCAACACAGAGTGAAATTACTGATCTCTGAATTGAATGCTAACTTTGTTGGTAGACAATTTGATCAGTCCTCAAGTGACCAGCTGCTCCTTGAGACTTTGTCATTTTGCTGTTTGACTTCAATTAAACAGGTATTGTGAACTCTTTCTCAACTGATTGCCTTGTAAAATTACTTGATTGAATATTGAAGTGCTGGTGAATTATTGAGCATGTCTTAAATTAGATTCTGGAGCTAAGGGGAACGGTGCTTGCCCCCGGTGAATGTCCACCCAAAGGAGGCTCTGGGTTCCGACATCATATTGGCGTAGTCGGCAGGATCCTCGCGTAGAAGATTTCTAACGCAGAGGATGCGGCAAAGACCCCAGAAACCTGAGCATGGAGTGTGGGCTTGACGTCAATCACAGACCACGGAAAAACATCTAAGTGAAGGTGAGCAGACGCCTGTTTTTAAGTCTGTGTTAGAATCTGTGATTGAGTAAAGTTCTGTAGTCCAGTGAGGGAGGAAGGGTGACTGCCGAACCAAAGGGTGGGAACAAAGCACCAGTGCCAAGAGTAAAACAAATCAGATGAGAACGGGTTCAACAAATGCCTAAAGGTTGATAAGATATAAAAATTCCTGCATGTGATATAAGCATAGAAGAAAATTAAGATACAGGAAAATCCCTATCCGGGTGTATGGTCTGTGGATAGGTGGTACTTGATAAAAACTGAAATTAAAAGTACAGGAAAATTCCTATCCAGGTAAATGGTTTTTGGATAGGTGGTACTTGGTAAAAGAGTAAAAGAACAGGAAAATTCCTGCCTGGGCATATAATTTGGGCAGGGGGTACTTGGTCTTGGTGAGTCGCTGTCTAGGTAAAGACAGTGTGGGACCCGAGGGGAAAAAAAAGTGAAGCACTGATGTTTTGAGAATTCTCGGTATAGTGTTATAAAGCTGTTGCGATGAATGACGGTGTGAATGTGTGAACCGGTTGTGTTTTCTGGCTAGCTGAGAACATTATGCAAAAGTCTGCCGGCAGTGAAGAAAGAAGGAAAACAGAGACAAATTGTAAAACTGAGCGAATGAGAGGATAGAGTGTGCAGAGCAAGGGGCAAGTGAGTGAGAGAGAGAGCGAGAGAGGAGGGGTGAGTTAAACACATACCTGAACACACACACACACAAGTACGCACAAACATAGAAACATCCACGGGAGATCTAACCGCTTCGTGAAGGAAAACACTGAACACACACCCACACTTGCAGTCAAAAGAAGCAGGGAAGAAGAAAAAAAAAAAACAGGTTCAGAGATTAGGCACGGCACAAATCCCCAGGGGATGGCAATGAAATGATAGAGTGGTTGACTAATGCTGAGGAAAGATTATTGAAAGAAACGGAAGGGATCAGAACGCATTTTTTGGAACGAGCGAGTCTATATAAACGAGAAAGACGAAGGGACGCATTAGTCAGAAAGGCAGATTAAATATAAATTGTGGCAATTAACTGAGTGGAAGGGGTTAGGAGAATTAAAGCACCAATTTCCTAACATATCTTGGGAGAATAAACTCTTTGGAAACACAGCCTTATAGGCTCGGTATTGAGACAGGTTTTAGAACAACCTGATCTGCAAAACACACTCATAACGTTATTAGTAGCGGATCACACCTTAAATTCCCTGTTAAAAGACGATAAACCTGAAGTGCAATTAGTGTGGGGACAGCCGGAGCAGGGACAGTATTGTGCAGGACTGAGGATTATTATTACTGTTGAACCCAGGTGGGTACTGTGGGAGAGAGGGGCAACGACATCAATTCCAATTGACAAAGTAAATTAATTAAAAGATCGGGGAGGAAATCCACTGCGACTGGCAATAACAATTAAAAGTATTCACGCGCAACTGTCTTGGGAATAGTAACTAAGCAACACAGCTGCTCCATTCTCAGACCACAAGAAACACAGAAATACAGAACAGAAGAGGGCGACAAAGACACAATGAGTACTGAAGAACAACCAACTACACCCGCAGGAGTAATTATGTTCAACCATCCTGAGGCCAAGAAGGATATTGGAAGATATATGAGAAAATGGAATGATCAGACATGAGGCAATGGCCAATAACAGGAACATTTAGCACAGAAAAATGTGAAAAGATGAAGCAGAGAATAGAGAGCTGGGGAGAAATTGAGAAAGAAAAGGGAGAGAAAACAGATAGAAAGAAAAAGATAGTGGAATGGTTCCTGGAGGAAGGGAAGGTGCAAAGAGAGTTGAAAGAAGAAAGGGAGAAAAGGGGACCATCAGCCCATCAGTGTAGGAACTTGAGGGACAGAAGAGACCACCTCCATACAGAGAAACAGTGAACTCATACACAGCAGGCATATATCCAGTCCTCCCACGGGATGAACAGACACAGAAGGTGAACCTACAAATAACAAAAGGACACTTTAAAGGACAAATGACACTTAACCCCACAGGAGAACAGGAGGTAAATGATGTAATAAACTGCGGAAGAACAGAATACAGAGCAATCGCGAGTTCAGAAGTAATGCAGGCAGAGCCCCATGGAACATTCCAGGTGGGGAATTACCCTTAAATCACAAATGGTGGACAACACATTGAAGTAAGACACACCAAGAAGACTGAGAGTTTGGATAAATAGATCAGCCTGCCCCCTAAGTACATGCCCCCAAAGGGTAGCCCAGTCAGGGGTGAAGATAAAGAAATGCAAAAGAATTTAATGCAAGTGTGGGAGCAAGAACTGGAACTATTTCAAAGCCATGCCAGCACCACAGGACCTGAAGGAATGAGGGGAGAATGGGGGGGAAAGAAGGGATCTGCAGAGGGCAGGGAGCACGATGTGACCAAGCAGAAGGGGACTGCAACTGCAAGAGTTCAGGGGGAGAGGACAGATATTACCTGGAAGGAACGGTACGCATGACCCCGTCCATAAAGGACCAACTCCATATGCGAATAGATGAGGTATATAGGTGAGTAGTGCAAATGGAAGAAGCTCTTCAAACCCCGATGCCAGCGTCCTAACGGCGCCTAAAAGGTGGAAGGTCTTAAATGAGTGAAGGAGGCAATGAAACTTCAGAGGATGAGAAGGAAGAAGTGAAAAAGAGACACCGAAGCAAACAAGGACGAAATGCGGGTAAGGGTGCGGAGCAAAGGAGCAAAAATGTGAGGGTACGATGGAAGAGCTGGAGAAGATCGAACAAGTACGAGCGGTGCAGGAAAAGGTACAAGCCACTATAGGAAAAAAACCAAGGGGAAGGCCCCCAGGAAAGAAAAGGAAGGAAAGAAAGGGGTCGCCTCAAATGGCACTATGCTCAGCGACTGACAGAGAGGAAGACGAGGAAGGAGATAATGAGAACCCAGATGAATGGAAGGAGGAGGGAGAACGTGGTGATGAGGATGATGATGATTATGAGAACATGGGCGTGGTTAAGAATCAAGCACAACGAAAAACGCACGTTTTGTCATCACAGTGCCCAGTACTAGTGAATGGCAACAGCATGGCATATGTCCCCTGGTCATTCATGGATCTGACAGGACTAATTGGGAGACTACCAAGCATCTGTAAAGGAGCTCAAAAGTGGATTACATGGTTTGAAGAACAAAGAATGGGACAGGTACTGGCGATCGGGGACATTAAAGCCATATGGTCACAGTCACTGGGAAAAGCAAAAATGATGGAGATATTCACCAATGCGCGACTGACAATGATGATTGAATGTCATTGTATCATACGCATGTGTATTAATGTCAACAGAAATAGACTATGGCAAGCTCTGCGGAACACATATCCAACCAGGGCAGATCCTGGAAAAGTGGAAAAGATAACGATGGGAGAAGATGAGAGTGTGGCAGAATTTATACTAAGACTACAGAAAGCATGGAGAGAGGAAATGGGAGGTGCATGGGATGAGACACCAACCACGCAATCACTGTTCCGCATCATGGTAAAGAATGCCCTTCTAAAAGAAGCACAAGACAAGTTGGCAGACATAGTGGACATAATGCCATGGGCCTCATTCGAGGCTAATGTAATACACTGTATGGACCCGCAAGACGCAAAGAAAAGGAGACGAAAAGAGCTGCTGAAAACCTGATAGTACAACTCCATAAAGCTCAGTTGAGCAAACTGGCCCGCACTAAACAAGAAAACACAGAAAGGAAGAAAGAAGAAAAGAATGCAGCCAGGCAAGCCACAGTGATGGTGGCTCAAACAACAACACAGCCAGTGCCACAACCAGCTCCCGTGGTGTCACGACCCACCTCTGTGGTGCAAGCTGTCCCAAGCCTATTGCACTTCAGCAAATTCAACCAGCCTACTATATGCCACCACAGATGCCAATGTACCCCCCTGTCCAGCAATACCCACCACAAAAACGAGCTATGGACGAGGAAGAGGTCGTGGAGGAGGATTTTGGCAACAAAGTGCGAGAGGAAGAGCCCCAGTGAACACAGGAGGAAGAGGAGGAGGATGCTGGGTGTGCTAGAACCCAAGTCATATGAAACGGGACTGTCCACACATCCAACAACAAGGGGGACAGCCCCAGGGTTTCAATCCTCCCCAAAACCAAGGATGGCAGAACACCAATCCAAAATGGGCAAGTTCAAGGAATCTGGATGGGACCCTGGATGGGACCAAACCAACCATCCCAAGGGCCGCCTAACCCTGGAGTGGGCCCCATCCAGAGGTCATGTGAAGAAGCCCAGAGAAGCCAGAGGGGGAGCTGGTGCAGTATGCCACCTCACTGCACCCAGAACAAGAACCAACTGTCCAAGTGACAGTAGGACAGCAAATTAAAGCACCTTTTTTGATCGACACAGGTGCAACTTATACAACTATAGGCAGAGAAGGCTCAAAGCTCCCCCTCTCTAGCAAAGCAGTAAAAACGGTAGGCTTCTCAGGGAAAATACAGATTTTGCGATTAACAGAGCCACAGAAAATGGAAATTCAAGGAATAACTGTTCAAGCACCATTACTATATGCACAAGACACTCCAGTAAATCTGCTCTGAAGAGATGTACTTTGCAAAATGGGAGCAAGAATACATTGTGGAGAAACAGGGGTATGGATAGAACTCCCAGAGCTTCTGGCTCAACAATGTCTCGTGATGGAAACAAGACTTGATAAAAGTGACATGGACAGAGTACACTGGCTGGAGATTGGAAGCTCACCCAACGGGACAAGAAACCTCTATGACGTGGCTGACCAGAATGAGACCAGACTGTCAACCCAGCTGTGAACCATGGCACTGTACCATAATGTATGATGAAAAAGAACAAGATGAAGTGTATGAAGCCTTATGGGATGAGCTAGTAGCCCCCTCAACACACGTTCTGAAAAACTCAAACATCATAATAGGGCAACAAGGACTCGCTACCATTGTTGAGCTACCACCACGGCGCGACGTTTGGTACCAAGTCAAAAATGCTGTACTTCATGTTTCCTTGCTGATCGGGCAGCATGTTAAATCAAAAGAGCTAGGACCAATGGTGAAGGAAGCAAAACAGTTCAAACAGTGGATAAAAGTAGGTCAGGCAGTCAGCATATCTCCAGACAGGAAGTTTCTCAGAATAGAACAGACAGCCATAGAAGAAGTGCGCCCACAAACAGTCCTGATAAACAGAACACGTGAGAAAGAGACAAGCAAACGCAAATACAAACAACTTCCCCAAAGGATAGAGGATGAAGAACTTACAGAGGAAGAAAGGGGGGAGGCGTTAGCCCAGGTACCAGACCATTTGTGGACCAAGCACCCAACAGATGTAGGACTAGTTAGATCAGCAGGATTAGTAAAAATACAGCTGAAACCAGGGGCGTAGCTACCACACCAGAAACAGTATCCTTTATCCAAAGAAGCAATAACAGGGATAAAGCCAACAATTGAGCGACTAGTGGAAGCAGTGGTTTTAATTCCAACCCGAAGCCAGTGCAACACTCCTATCTTTCCAGTCAGGAAGCCTAATTCAGACAAATGGTGGTTGGTCCATGATTTGAGACCAGTAAACAAGGTAGTGATAGCGGAGAGGCCAGTGGTTCCTGATCCGCATACACTGTTGTCTAATATCCCAGAAGGGACAAAGTGGTAGACTGTTATTGACCTATGCTCTGCATTTTTCAGTGTTCCACTACACCCAGAATATCAATTTCTATTCGCATTCACCTACGGAGGACAACAATACACGTATACCAGACTACCTCAGGGATATTGTGAGAGTCCGTCCATCTTTAACCAAGTACTAGCTCGGGACTTAGGCGACTTAGAGGTAAGTTCAACAATTCTACAGTACGTAGACGACCTGGTCTGTAGCCACACAAAGGGGCAGAGTGTGTACAGGACTCGGTAACGGTTTTAAAAATTCTGGCGGAAAAAGGTCATAAAGTAGCTAAGGAAAAATTGCAGTTTTGCCAACCTAAAGTGGAGTACTTCGGTAGAGTGCTCGAAGGCACTACATGAAAAATATCTCCTGATCACATAGAAGCGATACGTAAGGCCCCAAAACCTCAAACGATATTACAGATGTTATCCTTCTTGGGACTAGCAGGATTCAGTAGGCCGTGGATATGTGACTTTTCCTTGAAAACACAGCCCCTTAGGGATATTGTGAAAATGGCTGACCAAAGGAAATCATGTGCTAAATTAACCTGGACTGAGGATGCGACAGCAGCGTTCGACAGGCTGAAAGCTGATCAGCACCAGCGCTGGCGTGTCCCGATTATGGTAGGCCATTTCATTTATATGTATCCAAAAGAAAAGGGTTTGTATCAGCTGTTTTGGCACAGGAACAAAAAGGAATGGGGAAAAGACCCATAGCGTGTACTATAGCGTGGCGCTTGATAGTGTGGAGAAGGGCATGCCACCATGTTATCAAGGATTGGCTGCAGCAGCATTTGCCTTTCAAAAAGCGCCCTCGATCACGATGGGACATCCAGTAACGCTGTACACGTCTCATGCACTGCATGCCTTGCTAACTAGTCAAAGTTTTAGGATCACTAATGCCAGGCGAACCGGATACGATGTAATTCTGTTGGCCCCTGAACTAACAATTGAACGATGCCGCACTATAAATCCTGCTGACAGACTAATCCTCCCACAAGAAGGCTCCCCACACGAATGCCCAGAGGAAGTAGAAATGTACCTAAAAGCTACAGCAGATTTGGAGGCTGAAGCGCTACCGAATGCACAGCATGTTTTCTTTGTTGATGGATCATGTTATCGGGTCCGTAAGGGTAATAAAGCAGGATACGCGGTAGTTTAATAAGGACATAAAACTGTCCCTGTTAAGTTTAATAAGGACACAGAACTGTCTGAAACAGTATTGTCAGTAATGGTACCACAACCATGCTCTGCCCAATTGGCAGAAATAAAAGCATTAACGGCCACCTGCAAGTTAGGCGTAGGAAAAACATGTACTGTATACACAGATTCTGCATATGCACATGGAGTATGCCATGTGTTCGGACCTATTTGGGCACAAAGTGGTTTCCAAAGAGCAGATGGATCCAACATTGTACATGAGCCAGCAATTTCAGAACTACTGAGAGCAATTATGCTTCCAAAAGAATTGGCAATTGTGAAATGTAAGGCCCACAAATAAGATGAGGCAGCAAAAAAGGCTGCTGCAGGGGAAGACACTCACCTAATAGGGTTAATGGAGGCAGGAGAACCAGGAGAGAGAGCAAATGCAGGTAACACTAGACAATATTAAAGAGTATCAAAGAACTGCCACTGCAACAGAAAAGGATCTATGGAAAAGGCTTTAGTAGATGGGTAGAGGTGCAAGCCACTGCTAAAAGCGATGCCAAAACAGTAGCAAAATTCTTATGCAGAGAAGTAATTCCCAGATTTGGGATCCCAGACCGAATTAGCTCAGATAATGGTAGCCATTTTGTGAATGACGTGATAAAAAGCATCACTGAGGCTCTATGCATAACACACCGCTTGGGATGTGTATACCATCCACAATCACAAGGGATGGTGGAAAGGGCGAACGGACTGCTGAAAGTAAAAGTGGGGAAAATCTGTGCAACTACCAAGCTTAATTGGGTACAAAAGCACTGCCACTCGCCCTTATATAAATGCGCTCGCAGACAAATGAGATGCTCACAGGAAGACCAATGCCAGTAACCTTTACACGAGGACCCTATAAAGGCCCGAGCCTGGAACAACTAGAGGGCGAACTATCAAATTATGTGAAACATTTAACACAAATACACAGAACTTTGTATTCACAGGTCAATGCTGCCACACATGGGGCGAATGTAGAGCAGGAAGACCTCCGCCAAGTGGAGCCAGGAGACTACATCTTTATCAGATTGTTCAAGACGTTCTGGAAGCATC
Source organism: Neosilurus mollespiculum (assembly GCA_030014195.1). Lineage (NCBI taxonomy): Eukaryota > Metazoa > Chordata > Actinopteri > Siluriformes > Plotosidae > Neosilurus > Neosilurus mollespiculum. The sequence goes on from JAQMYF010039955.1 coordinate 9,575, forward strand.
CTCGAAGGGAAGGACCATTTAAAGTGATACTTGCCACACCAACAGCAGTTAAAGTAGAGGGCAGAGAACATTGGTATCATCTGAATCACTGTTGCAGTGTTACTCTACACAAGGAGACGACGAAGACAAGAGGAAAAAACGTACCAGGTTGGTACAGATTGCTCATTCAGACGATGACTGAGGACACTGACCAACCGAACTAACCAGCCTATAACACACGAACAAAAGGAAAACAACCCAAAGGGAAGACAGCCCCCCAGGTGGAGGAACAACACGATCAGGTGGTGGATCCACAGCAGGAACAGGCAGCAGATCTGCAGCCAGAGCAAGCGGTGGACTCGGAGGAATCGCCCACTCTAGACTTTGAACCAAGAGTTCACCAGTTCTTCGAAGAAACCGCCCCAGACCCTCAGGACGGAGTACGGCCAGGTCCTTCAGGGCCCACGCCTATAGCAGCCCCACAAACCTTTGCACCCTTCAGTACACTTAATTTGGCAGATATAGACCTAGATATAGAGCTAGACACGACTGTGGATTTTGGTTACAGGACCTTAGAGGACTTTGTTCAATCACTAGGCGACTAGGTAAATTAGGATGGGACGAATAAGGATGGCGGCTAAAGACAACGTGGTCGAGAAGTCGCCACCCTGAGTACCATTTACTCTATTGATTGCCTTAGCTATAGGATATGTCATAATCGTAGTAGTAATTGGGAAGTGTATGACAGGAGCGTTTATTAACTCACACGTGACAAATGTAACACAAAACAAATGCGCGCCAATACGACAACAGAAAACTGTTCTATGCACACGCTGCCCTTCAACCAAACTGACCACGGCAGTGGGTGGCCAGTAGACACTCACAGCCTATTCAAACTCTTATTCAGACAGCGAAGGTTTATCTTTAGCGTCCCTCCCCCCTTGTGGAAACCACCAGACCAAAGACCCATACATAGGATAGACGCAAAACACGCGAACACCCTTCAGCAAATTAGACGAATAGTAGAAGCCAACAGGACAGCAGAATGGACATGGGATGCAGCGTCGGCCCAGTTTAAAAGGCTTAGCCCCGATGCACTAGCCACTTAGACGGTCTGCACACAAGCTTCAAACCCGGTTGATCTCGACCTGCAACCAGGGATGAAGGCAAGACTGACATGGGACACCTTCATACAAGACATAAGAATAGAACCTATACCCACAGATGAACCGGAAGCGGTGATACCAAGCCAGAATGACTGGGAAACAGACAAAGACATGAGTGAAGCGCTGGGAACAATCAGGGAAGTGGTGAACCCAGGCACAGAGCCCAAGATAATGACTGGTACAAATGGGCCAAGTACACAGCAGATGACTGGATTGGAGGACAGGGGGATTGTATGCTATGTGCCATGGGAGAACGTAAGCTGGAGATGGTACCACTGCCTTACAATACGGACACATGTAATGCATTCCGCAAAGAACGTGTAAAAACCTCGGGCACCAAGAAGGTGGGGGAAGAGACATATATGATCCAGACAGAAGATATACTGCACCCTGTTAAAACCCCACTACAGCAACCAGTATGTAGTTAGTTAGATAGTATGTGTCCATTCTGGTGTGTCTTGTATGCTGGTGTAGGCAATTTTACCCACTCCATGTTTAGACGATGTGGGAATACGACAAGGTGGCTGCAAACCACCCATTTGACACCACCCTCAGGTCGTGTCGCATTTAATTGGGCAAAGAACCACACGTTTGAATGTTATCAGAACAGTGGAACAAAAAATGTTGGTAACTTCTCAGGAACGTGTGGACGTGTCTGGGAGGTGATCAGTATGCAATTCTCAGAGGCCCAGAGGCACTCCACGACACATTAGGCGTAGTAAACATTTTGAACCGGACCAAACTAGTCATGGGATGGAGACAGGATGTGCCATCGGTATTAGCAAGGCAAACAGTTCCTTTAGCAGATATCTGGTGGATATGTGGAGGGATGAAGCTAAGACAGGCGTTACCCCTAAATTGGTCAGGCTGATGCACGAGGGTCATGATAGTCACTGATGTAAAATGTTTAAACAAGGGTCAGAGATAAACAGTTACTCCTCAGGCAATACTATTCATAGGGTTAAGAGAGAGTACAAAATGGACGCAGGAATATACATAGATAGTATTGGACAACCAAGAGGTATTCCCAACGAAATTAAGGCACGAGATGAGATAGCTGCGGGATTTGAATCAATGTTCAATTTCATCACCATAAATAAGAATGTGGAATGGATCAGTTACATCTACTATAACCAACAACGTTTTATTAACTACACAGATGACGCATTGCGAGCACTAGGTGAACAATTATCGGCCACAAGTACAATGACTATGCAAAACAGACAAGCCCTGGACTGGGTAATGGCCAAGGAGGGTGGAGTGTGTCAACTCTTTGGTGAACATTGCTGCACATACATACCGAACAACACAGCTCCAGGAGGGGCATTTTACGAGGCAATGCAGAAGATTGGCTCACTACAGCAAGAGGCAATTGGGGAGGCTGGCTCATGAAAATTGCAATGCAAGCAGGCATCATTCTGGCAATCCTAGTTGTAATAGCATGTTGTGTATTTCCTCTCCTGAAAAGCTTGTGTGTCCAGGCAACAGTCAAGCAAATGGCAGTACTGCATTCCCCACTCAGTGAAAGCTACACCATGACCCCACGTAAAGGCACCACCCCCAGTGAAAGTGACAAGGGGCCAATGGAGTGTGCCTCTGCGCCAGACCCATCATAATAGACGACTTAGCTTACTACACTTAGTGCCCCAGCTATGCTATAAACTGTTTATTGTCTACATGTGCCTTGTTGTGTGTCTCTGTCCTGTGTATACGTCTATCTCTGTCCCTCTCTATGTGTAAATGTTGTGTGCAGAACTCATGGCAACCCCAATGAATACAGACCACGCTCTACGCTGTATGCACGGCCCCCACAAGTGGAAGGCTCATCCCTGCAGTCACATGCAGGTGGACGCACATGGCTGCTTTATCCCAACTACTCCCCGAACACACTGTCCAGCATGTTATGTGATGGGTGGCGCCGAGGAGGGATGGCTGTGTCCACGCTGGCGCACCTGCTGGAAAATCTTCTATCCCTGCTGCACCGATACAGACCGGGCCTGTGACATGGAACTGGCATGACCTGTCCACAAGATATTCACCCATGCCAACTTCTACTGTGTTGACAAGCTTTGCTGTACCTTCACGTGCGTCACCCACATCGCCCTACCACGAGGTCTGCACAATCACTGCTTTTCACCTTCGTCGAGCTGTCACTCTGGTGGGACAGTGCCTGCACATGCCTACCTCATGACTCGGAATGTTCTTTAATGAACAGTACTTCAGGTGGTCACTGTGTCCTTTTGTGGCTACGACATCTGGACCTCACATTCAAAGCGGCAATTGAAGGAACTCAGGGAGCTTCAACAGTCACAGCACACTGAGTGGAGACCTTTGTGGCCTGTAGACTCCCAAGTATTTGCGACTGTTGGACAAAAATTTATTAGGGAACCTGCAGTATGGGGAAAATTGCGTTCTCATAGAAGAGTGTCGAAACCGCTACCTGTTTGGATCCGAGAACTTCACAAGACTCATTATTGGTGGTGGCATTAGGCTTCATACCATCTGCAACATTCTTTTTCTTGGTATCTGAATCATATGTGTGTTACTTATGTTTTATTGTGGCTACATTTATGGTGACCCTGGCTAAACTTACGCTGTCACGCACAATATGTAGGCAGAGTGGGAATTTTCCCTCGCAGTTGGCACATGAGGGTTTTTCGCCCACTCCTGGTTAACCTTTGAAGGAGATCCCTGGTCTCATGTAACTTTCGAAGAGGGGAGTAATGTGGATGTGATTTTAATGGAAAAATGATAATGGGTACAAGGTATAATGGGGATATATTAGAATACAATAAGAACGTAATAAGGAAAAATGATAATGGGTACAAGGTATAATGGGGATATATTAGAATACAGTAAAAATGTATTAAACAATATGGTAATAGTAATAAAATTAAACATAGTATGGAACTTAGATTAATCAGGAAAAAATATAAGCCATGCGGACCTTAAAATAATGTGATAGAACCATGGATGCTGCTTTAACCCTGTAGTGATGGGAGGACCTGGAGGTCCTCCCCTAACAGAAGCGATCAAATAGCATTAAACGTCTCTGGAAGGAAAAAGAAACCTCACCTGCCAAATGGTTTATAGAGGGGTGATGCGATAAGTACTAAGGACCACAGCTAGAACTAGAAGCAAGAAGCGTACTAGTTAACAAAAAGACAGGGTTAACAAAAAGCAAAACTTTATTAGAAGTCACAGGTCAGTCAGACGGTCCAGAGGAATTATGGGAGCAGGATATGTACCAGAAGAGGGCGTTGCTGGGGGTGACGTCGGGGAGTAACTGGGGGACCCAGGGAAATCAAGACAATCTGGGGAGACATGAGGTGTTGCAGGGAGATCCCAGCAATCCAGTTGGGTAGACTGGTCCTGAGTAACAGGAGAAGTCGGGTTGGAATGATCACAAACACCAGGAGAAGGGCGTTGGCTGAACCCCAGGAGAGTTGGCAGCAGGCTAAATAGCATAGAGAAACTCCAGAAATTCCAAGAAACGGGAGGGGTGACGAGGCCTTATCCTGCGAGAGTGGGAGCGTCTGACTGATGGACCTGTAAAAAGAGGAATGAGGGAGGGTGAGCACATATGGAAAACTTAAGT
>JAQMYF010039956.1:0-14312 GCA_030014195.1 Neosilurus mollespiculum
AGAAATATGATGTCACTGCATGATGTGGAAAAACTTGTTCATGCTTTTATTACCTCGAGATTAGATTATTGTAATGCGTTACTTTCTGGATGTTCATCTAGGTGCATAAACAAGTTCCAGTTAGTCCAGAATGCAGCAGCAAGAGCTCTTACTAGAACCAGAAGACACGAGCACATCACCCCCATCTTATCTACACTGCACTGGCTCCCAATTGAATTTCGAATCTAATACAAATTGCTACCTTTAACATATAAATCACTTAATGGTCTTGCACCACATTATCTTAGCGAACTTCTTGTTGTTTATGATCCAGCCACTTAGATCAAAAGCTGCAGGCTGCTTAGTGATACCTCGATTACTGAGGACTACTGTAGGGGGCAGAGCTTTCTCTTTCAAAGCCCCACAATTATGGAATATAATGAATATGGCCAGGAAATATATATAAGCTAAGCAGTAATCTATTCACCTTACTTACTAAACTGCCGTATTTTACTTTTCACGGAATCACTAATTCAACTCCGTTTTCCCACATAATCACTCTGCTGATACAATATGGGATTTTCCCTTATCAGCACGAGTTAGAAAGCTTATTTCTAACTTTATTATAAGCATCTAGGTAATTATGATCCGATCTGACATGGAATGAATGCATCCTGGATAAAAAATTTTTTTAAGTCCTATATATATATATATATATATCATTATTATTATTAAAAATAATAATAATAATATGCAATTATTAATTCAATTATTATACTAATAAGTATATTTATCATTATCATCATCATCATTATCATCATCATTATTATTATTATATAGCTATAGTTATATATTTATTTGACATTATTTCTTTAAACGATGACTTTTGGATTATCCCCCTTGTAAATAAATCAGGTTATTTTTGGAAATATATTCACTGTATTTTGTTATCTTTTATAATGTGTCACTTGTAGAGTTTTTTCAGTTAATTGGAATGAATGTATTAATCATGTAAATCTTTGCCATCTCAATCATTAGTTTTAAACTTTATTTAACCATGGGTAAATGACCTTGACCTACTTTTTTCCCTTCTTATAACAAGGCTCAAATCTTTTCTCAATTCTAATAAACAGTGTTATCAGAAGAAAATAATTTTTCTCAAATTTTGACCAAGTACAGAATTCAATTTTCTCCACTGTAATAAAAATAGTAGCTTTTACCTGATTCATACAACCTAGAAAGATGTCCTGCTGCTTGTAAGCTCTATTTATAAACCAAGTTGCTCTGTTGAGACTCTTTGTCAAAATGTCTTCTCCGGAAAGTAGACATTATATGTGGAGGACAGAATGCTTTTTTCAGATAATAATTGCTTTTTCTAAATCAACATAGTACTGTATAGTTTGCTAAAAAATATAATTGGGATTGTACAGAGTTCCACATCAACTTGATAAGCATGCCTGTCAAAAATTGTCTTCTCCGGAAAACCACAATGATTGTCACTGATGCTGTTGTTACTGCAGTTAATAATATATACAACTAATGTTGCTTAAAACATGCTCAGATAATGTGTTCAGTAATGTGTCAATTCACAGTGAATGCTGTGAATTCTTTACAATTCTGATACACTAAAAGCAGATGTACTTATTCTAGTGACCCTGTACCTGTTATACTTTCACCCAGTGTAATTTAGACACCATTAGACCTGTAGCTCTAATACTTCACACAAAATATTACAGTCCCATAAGGTGTTGACTAGTAACAAGAAACCACAAAAACTAGAAGTTTACCCTGACTGTAAAACAGCCCATGTATAATTTACCCATATTGAATCTACTTTAAAAATCACCACAACTGGCCCTAACAAATAAACCTCTTGTTCCTCTGTGTGTTTTCCACCATAATGTAAACAAATTAAAATTATATACTTGTAGGGGAGAATGGGGAAACAAGGGGATATAATAATAATAAATTATGATTCTGTTAAGTCTGTTGGTGCTGTACATCCCATGTTCCCCTGCATTGATCACATGATTAGTCAGCTTCATGTTTCGATGCCATGTGCCTTTTTTGCATAACAAAGAGGAATTCTATTAAAAAAGTGTGTTTTCAAAAGGAAAATCCAAATCTTATCAAAACAGTAAGTGCTTCAAGCCTTCTTTAATCTGATTTTCCAAAAATCAAAACTTCTAACAATTCAGTAAATATTGGTTCATGTTTCAAATGGCAGGGGAAAATGGTTGTTGTTGTATGAGCAGCTTTCTGATGCAACACTGTGGGGTATTACGAACCAATGGAAATGGGGTATTATGAATCATGGAAAGAACAGAGAACATACATTTCTGAACTTTACAACAAATTAAAAACAAATTAAAACATTTACTTAAAGGATAAAATAATTTTGTAGAACTAGGTCTACAAATTGAGAATCTTTAATGTTTAAAAATGCTAAAAGTAGCAAACCAGTAACTTGTTATTCTTCAGATATAAGTAATTCAAATGTTGACAGGGGTGGAAATTAGCAAAACTAGGCGACTGGCCAACAGGACGGTGACCCAGTATGAGAGTCAATATTTTTTCCCTTTGAAATCATTCACCAGATTTGACTGTTTCCAATACTGCATATATAATGCAGAAATAAAATAAGCAACCTTACTGAGATGTGTGCTGTTTGTGTGTGAACGTATTTTGAGAAGTGAATAGTAGCTGCTGAGACTGCTTCCAGTTCATGACATGCCAAGTTTATTCCGCAACAACCAAGTAGTTTACACATCGAGCGTGGTGTCCAGATTTATTGGAAGTGACCGTACAAAAAAAACAGACTGATACGTCTTTTCACACTAGTTGCACACACTATTCTTTTTATTTATACTTGAGCATGAGTCAGCAGGATTTGAAAGGCATGTAGTTTAACTGCAGGCACTTCGTATTTGTGAAGCACACAGCTGATCCATTGATGGTGTCCACCGTGATCATCGAAAGCAACGGCCATACATGACAGCCATTGTTTCCATCTTTTCACCATTCAGAGGTAATTTTCTACGTATTTACAATATGTTTCTACAATAGAAGCTTTGAATCAAGTGCTTGCATTGTTTTTATCTGAATTGATATCATGTGAAGTTAGTGTTCGTGGGCCTCTTGGATTTTGTTGCTACTTTCAGTCAGGACTTTAGGGATGTTGATGTTCACCTATTTTCCTCACAGCTCATACTTTTTGCTATCACTGTTTCCCAGGCAAAGAAGACATCAGCTGGTTTGTGCAGCCACCAACCATTAACAGCTGGTTTCAACAGTTCTACGCAGCCACAAACAAACTTTAAATGCTTTTCTTTTCTTAAAGGGTGAATGATACTGAGAGCTGAGTGACCTATCTTTATTTCTTCTTAACTCTTGATTTAAAGCATATCATTTTTAACTGGTTTTGCAAAAGTTCAGTTTTGGGCTCATATGCAGGGCTGTAGTGGGGCGTACACTCGAGTATATGCTGTATACTCACTTATTTTATAAAGCATGTACGCACTTATTTTGCCTGGTGTGAACGTTTGTCAACATTTTTTTATGAGCATGAGTGAATTTTTACTCAGCACGATCTAAATACCAAAATCAGGATGGCTTGGCTCCTGAATTATTGCTAGTAGGGTTGGACGTTTACCCATACAGGCTACCAGCCGACCGGTGGGCCAACAACCCCCCCCCCCCTCCTCTAGTGTGTACTACCTAATTCAATTTCCCCCTGAGTATTTTTAATTTTTTAATATTTAAGAATGTGTACGTATTGAATATTTATGTGTAAATGCTGTAACTATTTATTGTTAGTTTGTGTTTATATCTACATACATGTGTACATCTTTTCTTTACCAGTGCCTTCCAGCCTAAATTGCAGAGTGTCATACATAATTTATATTTGATGATAATTTCATCTTTTGCTCTTACACATACAGGTGAAACTCGAAAAATTTAAAATATCAGACAAAAGTTCATTTATTTCAGTAATTTAACTTAAAAGGTAAAACTAATATATTATATATACTCATTACATGCAAAGTGAAATAGTTCAAGCCTTTATTTGTTATAATTGTGATGATTATGGCTTACAGCTTATGAAAACCCCAAATCCAAAATCTCAGAAAATAAGAATATTACATGAAATCAATATAAAAAAGGATTTTAAATGCAGAAATGTCAGCCCTCTGAAAAGTATAATCATGCAGTTCTTGTATTCAGTACTTGATTTGGGAACCTTTTGCATGAATTATGGCCTCAGTGCGGTGTGGCATGGTTGGACCAGCCTGTGGCACTGCTGAGGCCAGGATGCTTCAATAGCGGCCTTAAGCTCTTCTGCATTGTTTGGTCTCATGTCCCTCATCTTTCTCTTGGCAATGTCCCATAGATTCTATACGGGGTTCGGGTCAGGCAAGTTTGCTGGCCAATCCAGCACAGTAATCCCACGGTCACTGAACCAAGTTGTGGTACTTTTGGTAGTGTGGGCAGGTCAGCATCTCCATAAAGCTTGTCATCTGAAGGAAGCATGAAGTGCTCTAAAATGTCCTGGTAGATGGCTGTGTTGACTCAAGACTTAATAAAGCACAGTGGACCAATACCAGCAAATTACATGGCTCCCCAAATCAACACAGACTGTGGAAAGAGTCTGGAGGAAGAATGGAGAGGGACACAATCCAAGATGCTTGAAGTCCAGTGTGAAGTTTCCACAGTCTGTGTTGATTTGGGGAGCCATGCCAACACCTGCTGGTGTTGGTCCACTGTGCTTTATTAAGTCTTGAGTCAACACAGCCGTCTACCAGGACATTTTAGAGCACTTCATGCTTCCTTCAGCAGACAAGCTTTATGAAGATGCTGACTTCATTTTCCAGCAGGATTTGGTACCCTCCCACACTGCCAAAAGTACCAAAACCTGGTTCAATGACCATGGAATTACTGTGCTGGATTGGCCAGCAAACTCATGAAACTTATGAAAATAAGATGTAAGCCATAATCATCAGAATTATAACAAATAAAGGTTTCAAATTTTTCACTTTGCATGTAATGAGTCTATATATATTAGTTTCACCTTTTAAGCTGAATTACTGAAATAAATGAACTTTTGCACACTATTCAAATTTTTCGAGTTTCACCTGTATATGACAGAAGCTATAATGTAGGCTAAAGTTGGTGTAAAGCTTCTATACTACACGTCATACAAATGGTCACTAAATAACATCTATAGCACTGAAATTCTCAAAAATTTCCCCATGGGAAGGGGAACACACAGACCCCTGCTGCTAAGCATGCCATTTACTTTAAGCTGCCTCATAGTTTACCCACTTACTTTTTTTTACCACTACAGCATTGATCATATGTCACACTCCTGGACCCCCTGTGTTGATATAAAAAGTGATGGAGCTGTAGTACAGTTCTTTGCCATGCTTTATTTTCTATGTGAACATTACCTGGTAAGAGAGAATTGCTGATACCAAGCTGTACATTCTTTTTGTAAAGAAGAGAAATCATAAATAATGTGTCAGATTATATGTTCATTACAATAGTATACAAATATACATTTGAAAGAAATGAATATTTATGGTCACTCTTAGGTCATTATGCAAAGGAAATGGAAACAAAAAACAAATAGGAGCAGCTTTTCACAGAAGGACTTGAAGATTACATTGGATGCTATACACAAGGGAATGAAAGTAAGAAAGGCCACTGTGGCAGGTAACTAAAGGGTAACTAATAGGCTAGCCTAAAAGGCTAACCACTTCACAAGACAAGTGTCCCTTTATATGAGGAACTTGCTTAACGAGGGACGCTTATGAGGATTTTCTGCAATGAAAGATGAGTAATGTCTCATAACACGAGTATGCCCCGCACACGAGTTGCAAAACAAAGAATCACTTGTTCACGTGAACGTTGTTTCTCGGTGGCTGCGGAATGCTGGGAGTCAAATAGCATCCGTTAGTTGCAGTATCAGTTTCTTGTCTGTTCTTGGTCCGTGGTGCCGAAAAAGGATATTAGAAAGGACAGTAGTAAAAAGAAGCGCAAAGATAAAATAACTGTCGAATTAAAGAAAGAGATTATCGAGAAAAGGAATGCTAGTTGTCGAGTTGGAACGTCTCTACAACAGGTCTTTGGCGACTATTTGTACAATACTGAAGAGAAAGGACGAAGCTTTTACAACAGCAAAAGGTGTTACTGGGCTCTCTAAACAGCAGCCTCCGATGATAGACGAAGTAGACAAATTGCTTCTTGTATGGATAAACAAAAAGAACTGAATGGTGATGACGTTAGCAAAGAGATCATATGTGAGAAGACCAGGATGACCTACAGCGATCTCATGAAGGAGAGCATCGGACGCAGATCCACCTGTTGGAGTCCTTTAAAGTCAGTAGAGGGTGATTTGACAACTTTAGGCAGAGGACAGGGCTACGCCACACCATGAAGCATGGAGAGGCTGCGAGTTCGGATGCCAAGGCAGAAGAGGCTTACATGACAGAATTCCCCAAACTTGTCGCTACTGAGGGCTACATCTCACAGCAAATTTTTAACTGTGATATAACAGGTTTATTTTGGAGAAAATTACCAATGAGAACCTACATCACCACTGAGGAAAAGAAATTACAAGCTACAAACCAATGTAAGATCGGCTGACTTTACAGTAATGTGCAAATGCAAGTGGTGACTGCAATCACTACAATCAATTGTTGCTGGTTTACCACGTCGAGAATCCCTGTGCCTTTAAGAAGCATAAAGTGTAGAAAAACACATTGCCAGTCATGTGGAGAGCTAACACTAAAGAGTGGGTGGTTCAGCAATTTTTCAGTGCTTCGGGCAAGGAGTCAAGAAATATCTGGTGGAAAATATCTCCCCCTCTAGTGTTTGCTTGTGCTCAAAAATGCCCCTGAGCATCCTCCAGGTATTGAAGATGATTTGCTTGATGAGTTTAAATTTAAGTTCCTTCCACCCAACACTACCCCACTGTTATAGTTGATGGACCAGCAAGTAACTGCCAGCTTCAAAAAGCCTTACACAATGCACCTATTTCTTAGGTGCTTTGAGGTGACAGAGGACACTAATTTGACATTGAGGGAATTCTGGAAGGACCACTTTAACATCATGGGCTGCCTTAAGATCATAGATAATGCCTGGCCAAGAGTCAGTAGATGAGTGTTGAATGGAGCCTGGAGGAAATTGTGGCACGAAAGTGTTGCAGAGGGATTTTGAGAGGTTTGAGCCTGACAACCTGATGTTGTGGAGGAGACTGTGTCACTAGGCAAAACCATGGGTCTTTCAATTGACCACTACGATGTGAATGAGCTAGTGGCCATACACTTACATCGGAGCTTACGACGGAACTCCTGGAGCTACACAGTGCAGCTCATAAAGAGACTATGGAAGAAAATGAGCCAGAGGAGAGAGTCTCAGGAGCAGAGATAAAACGAGTGTTGGAGATGTGGCAGGAGGCATCATAATTTGTGGAAAACCATCATCCTAATAAACTGTTGTCTGGTTGTGCAACGAACCTTTTTAATGACAATGGTCTAGGTCATTTCCGTGACATTTTGAAAAGAAGAAAGAAACAAGTGTCTATTGAAAGATTTTTGTGTAAAATTGAGTGATGCCAGCACAAGTGCGCCCCCACCTAAAAAGCTGGACATTCTCATGGAAGGAGATTCTCCTTCCAAAAACGAACCCCCTCCTCCTCCTTCTCCTCGTGTCACTTATGCCAGACTCATCACATCTTCAAGGTAAAGTGCAGGTTTATTTTTCCTTTTTATGCATTTTTTAGTACTGTAATTTTTTTGTTTGTGTTTACTTTCATTAAAAGTGGGTAAACCAACCTTTAAAAATGTCTTATATTAGGCATGTTAGGGGCATTTTGGAGGGCTGGAATGCATTAATGGGTTTTCCATTATTTCCTATAGGAACATTCACCTTACTCTACAAGCATTTCGCTCTATAAGCTGGGCCCTGGAACGAATTAAACTTATCTTGCAAGGTGCCACTGTATCCCAAAGCATGTTAGTACATAGAAGCACGTTACGATGTAGAAATCTAAATTTGTCCTACATCTCTGCCATAAGAATTTATTTGTCATTTGTCTAGAGCATTGATACATTAGCTGTATATGGGTCATTCTCTGAAAGTCATAGTCAAGTCAAATTTACTTATTCACATTTTGACCTAATGTTTTCCAAATACAATAAAGAATTAAAAGTGCAATCCCTGCCAAAAACATGGACACACACAACAAAATAATTCGGATACATCCAGCGAAAAAAAAATAATAATCAATTTTTCCTCAAAATTGGTTGCTATATGTGGACGAAAATTGTGACAGTTTTTAGTTACTTATGTTTCATGCCATGCTATCACCAAAGTATGAGCTCAAAGTGCAAATAGTAGGGCTTGCAATAAAAATCTTGCATTAAAATTTATATCTAAAGTAGAAATTCCGTTTGGTTGTTTTTGTTGTTTTTTTGCCACTTTGTGGACTGAGAATTGAACATCAATTCACGGTTCCGTGCATAACCAGTGGCGTCTACACCATTTACAAACAGAACCGACACATTTTTCCTGTGAAGGATGAGGTTCCATGTTACGACATTCACTGTACAATTGAGTCACCTCCTGAAGTGTATTTACTTCACACCTAGTCAAGTCATAATTAATTTATTCACCAATTACCAATAATTATTTAATTATTACTAATAAAAGTGCAGTTATGTGCATGAAACAATGGTTCATGAAGTTATGGTCAATATAAAGGGAAATAAGCAGGACTTCATTGAAACTTGGGGGTTTTGAATGTCACATGTGATGGTACCAGTTTCAGAGAATGACCCATATATATAATACCATACACAGTGTGAATGAGGTCTAGGTTTAAATATGCTGTAGGTCATTCTCAGGAAAAATAGTTTAATACTCCATTCTACCATATATGTTATGTAAATTATAAATGTATTAAGTTCACTTTCTGCTCTAATTTTCATTTTACTTAGCAATAATGGATTAATTTCAAGCATATAGACCAGGGGTCACCAACCTTTTTGAAACTGAGAGCTACTTCATGGGTACTGAGTCATACAAAGAGCTACTAGTTTGATAGGCTCTCCTGAAATTACACATTTGCTCAGTTTGCCTTTAGTTATACATTATTAATAATGATTAATGATACTCATATATGTGAAGACACTGATCACGTTAATGATTTCTCACAATAATTATTAACAATAAAAATCAAAAATAAATTTTAGACGCAGCTCACTGGTGAGTTGTGCTATTTTTAGAACAGGCCTGCGGGCGACTTATGTGGTCCTTGGGCGACCTGGTGCCCGCGGGCACCGTATTGGTGACCCCTGATCTAAACCATGTATCGTCAATTATTATCCTGTTTCCACATGTTAGAATGTTCTTATATTTCAGATATATTTAAAATAGGAGTCTGTCAGATAAAATAAAGAAAATACAACAGGGATACTTTTTATTATGAATTGGTTTCCATAATAGCGTCATCGTATAGTTAAAACCTCATAGTGTTGATAACACCCCTGTCTTTATTTGCCCCCACGGTGTTGTACTTTACTCTAAGAGTTTGCCCCCACGGTGTTGTACTTTACTGTAAGGTTCTTCTGTATAACCAACTTTGTAGAACCACAACCTAAGATTTTGGTTAATGGAGCAACAGCGCTTTACACAGAATTGAATCCAGCTCACATTACTACAAATGAAAAGTACAACCATACACAACCGAAAACTGCATGACCAATACATATGAAATTCAAGCATTATGTGATATTTCGCGCCTACCTGTTAATATTCCGACTCGAATTTGGTGGCCGTGGTTTTTTAAAACCATTCTGTCTGACGCCATATTTCTCAAGCGTTCTCAGGACCACCGTGTCGAGCACCGAACACATCGAACCGCAGTCAAAACCAGGTGGCAACCACCCGAGCTTGGAGATGAGGCTTACCCGGAAGTCTCTTAAAGTGCAATACCACCGGGATCGGCTAGGGACTGGCTACAGAATATTTCCGATTCCATAGACTTCCACTCAAAAAATCGCAGTTGTTCACCTAAAATACTTAGTCAGTAGAGTTTTCTCCACAAACCATTTTGGTTAATTTACTAAGTTGTATCCTTCTTATAGATTCTGTATATTTTTTCTTCTAATAATCCCACAGTTAATAAGATATTAGACCAATGTGTTTGCATATTTTTGGGGGCGTGTCTGGCTTTTATTGACATCTCTGGAATGAAGACAGTGACGAAAGTGGGAAGGGAGGTACAAGACCAGCACTGTTTCATCGTTAGCAACAAGATGTGTTGGTTTCAAAAAATCAGTGACGGAGTTTTGTTGTTTGAACTATTGGAAATATTGTTCGATCTCGACTCGAGGAAAGACTCCTTGGTCACGGATACAGCGGTTGGCATAAACTGGTTTGTGATTGGACTGAAATGGCGACTCAAGTAGAGAATGATGATGATGAAATGGATTTAGATGATTGGACTCAGGTCTTTACTGGAAGAGAACCATAAAAAGTGCAAAAAGAGATTCTTGGAGGAGTTTTTGCAATTCAGTGGGAAGGGAGAGAAAAATCAGTAGGGTGTGGACAATGATTAGAAGAATGAATGGTATTAAAAGAGAGTATGGATATCCAATCCTAAATGATGGAGAAATTACAGAAGTAAAAGAGGAAGAGAAGGCAGACCTGGTGGCAAAAACATTCCTTAAAATTCATAGTGCAGGCAATATTACTGTAGACGGGAAAAGAGGAAGAGAAATGACAGTGGCAGAAAATAGAGAATTATTAGAACATGAAGAAGACACAGATGGTTTACTAAATGTATCATTTACAAAGACTGAGTTGAATCGAACACTTCGGAAGTCTAAATTAGCAGCACCAGGGAAAGATCAGATTTGTTATACAATGATAAGTCATCTTAGTGAGTCATCTAAAGGTGTGTTATTGGAGGTATACAATAGAGTTTGTGAAGGTGGGGAATTGCCACAAAGCTGGAAGCAGTAATAATCTCAATACGTAAACTAGGTAAAGATGACACGAAACCAGGAAATTACAGACCAATTGTTTAACATCCAATATCTGCAAAATAATGGAGAAAATGATTAATTAAAGATTGATATTCTATACAGAAAAAAGAGGTGTGTGTGTGTGTGTGTGTGTGTGTGTCTGTGTGTGTGTGTATATATATATATATATATCGCAGTATCAGAGTGGCTTTTGAAAGGAAGAAACACCATGGATCCAGTTTTAAGATTAGAATATGATATCAGAAAAGCCCAAGCAAACAAAGAGTGTGTGGTAGCTGTGTTTTTTGATTTTGAAAAAGCATATGATATGGAGGGAGGGTCTATTAATTAAGGTTAAGAAAATGGGTATTACAGGCCGGATGTACAGATGGATAAAGGATTTTCTTTCAGGAAGGCAAATACAAGTAAGGATAGGAAAGAATTAATCTGAAAAATATACGGTAGAAAATGGAACACCACAAGGAAGTATAGTGAGCCCTTTATTATTCTCATTAATAATAAATGATGTGTTTAAGAATGTAGATGGT
This sequence comes from Neosilurus mollespiculum, assembly GCA_030014195.1. NCBI lineage: Eukaryota > Metazoa > Chordata > Actinopteri > Siluriformes > Plotosidae > Neosilurus > Neosilurus mollespiculum. The sequence continues at coordinate 11,558 of JAQMYF010039956.1, forward strand.
GTAATGGGATTTTCACTTTTTGCAGATGATGGAGCAATTTGGAAGAGATGAAGGAATTTGAAGTTTATAGTTGGGAAACTGCAGGAAGTGATTTCTAAAGTTGAAGATGTCATATAAATGGGGATTTAAATTTTCAGTGGATAAGACCAAGGAAATGATTTTTACAAGGAAAAGACTTGGTAGAAGATTGGAGAAATGCCACTTAAACTTGAAAGAGAACAGCTAACACTCAATTTCTGGGTAAATCTACGAGGTCATGGACAGAATCATACAACACAAGAAGTAGTTAAAGCGTGCTGGGAAAAAGAAACAAAAGAGGTAAAGAGCTTTGGTTGGACTGTGAATCAGAAAGCAACAGAACTCAAGATAGATCAGTTCAATACAAGTCAAACTGTACCATTACCAGCGATACAGCCATGGATACTTCCAGATGCTTCAGTAGATTTCAACATTGTTGGAATTGAGAGATAAAAGCAAGGAGTTCATTTTGAACTCACATATAGTGCAGGAACATATTAGTCAATATTATAATCATGTTCAGATTTATACAGACACATCCAAGAATACAACTAATCGATTCGGGGTAGCTTTCATTGTGCCAGAGATTCATATCAAAATAGGGAAAAGGATAAATGATGAACTTTCAGTATACACAGGAGAAATGCTTGGAATATTATTAGCTGTTCAGTGGGTCGAAGACACAAGGCCATTAAAATCATTAATTTGTACAGATTTGTGTTCATCATTGATAAGTTTACATCACAGCTATTCAGACAGCAGACCAGACATCTTAATAAAAATTCAACAAACATTATACAGAATAAGAATGATGGGGCTAATGGTCAAATTTTTATGGATACCGGCGCATTATGGGGTTAAAGGAAATAAAATGGCAGATAAGGCAACAAAGGAGGCAACTGAAAGTATTCTAGTAGACTTAGTTATCGACTTCAGTAAAGCAGGCGTGTGCACGGAGCTAAGAATGTTATCACTGGCTAACTGAATTTTTTTCGGTAAGTAAATATTTGTTTTCTTGATGGTTTCCAATAAAGCACAGTATATACATTTTTTACTTACATATAATGTTTACTATGCACTCTAGATACTTCTGCATGTTTCTCTTGTTTAGTAATTATGAATAATAGATGCAGCTTGCCAACAGAGCTAGTTAGCTAGCAGTAGCATTAGCTGATGTGTTACCACTCTGCCCTCTTGACATCTGCAACTCTCACCACCTGCCTCCCAGCTGGCACAACAAGGTGGGTCCCACATGGGCCCAATATGGGCTGCTAACTGTGCCCCACATGGGCTGCCCTGATGGGCCCCAGGTGGATTTGTCCATGGGCTCCACATGGGTCTTATCTGGGCAAGCCCATATGGGCTAACATGTGGGTCCCACATGGGTCCTATCTGGGAAAGGCCATATGGGCTAACATGTGGGTCCCACTTGGGTCCCATCTGGGCAAGCCCATACGGGCTAACATGTGGGTCCTACACGGGTCCTATATGGACAAGCCCATATGGGCTAACATAAGGGTCCCATATGGGCTGCCAACTGGGACCCACCTGATGGGCCCCATGTGGATTTGTCCATGGGCTCCACATGGGTCCTTTCTGGGCAAACGTGGGTTTCATATGGGTCCTTTCTGGGCTGATATGCGATTTGGATATGGGGTATAGACGAATATCTACAAATCTTAATGATGATTTGACTTGAGTAGGCTAATTTCACACCCATGCCGGAATACATTTTCAGGATGGTCTCATATATACAAAAATTCACTTTACCAAATATAACAAATCAAGAATTATTATAGGATATCCATGCATACAAATGAAAGACCAATTAATAACTAAATCCTCCCATGATCAGCAAAATAGATGCAGTACTACATTGCATATTTAGAGTATAAATATTTATTAAATATTCAAGGGCCATTGGCCATCTTAGAAATTCTCACATCCATATTAAATAAATAAATAAATAAACTTTGGTTTATACATGGCATACATTTAAGCACAAAAAACTGTATTATAGATAATGTAATAAATGTATTGTAGAAATTGCATCAAATTCATCTTCCAGCTCTTAAGAGGTATAAATTCATTAATGTTAACACAAGTCATGACCTATTTCTGTGATTTGAACATACAAATTTACAATATACAAATATTTAAGTATAAAGAATATGAGCAAGTTTAAAATTTCATATTAATTTGTATTGTACAAATCGAACAGAGGCTTCAAGGAAAATCTCTTTATCATTGTCCCACTATGTGCATGTTACAAGTGCAATTTTCCTTGAGATATTTCTACATGCTGCCTTGGCAGTAGTCTACATAGCCTCTCTTTTATCCAATGTCACCAGAGGGAACAAAGAAGAAAAAAAAATATTGGTTTCTCATGTGCATGTGATACTTTCTCGTTCGCACGAGAAACTAATATTTTTTTAGACTGTAGTATAAGCTACAGTATGTATATAAATGGAAGTATGTGACTTAATTGAGCTGTATTTTAACCTTGGACTCGCCTATAAGACATTGCAGCTTTGCTTGTCCACCGTCACCGTTATGTTTTCTCCAAACGACACTAAAAGCGGGTTTTGAAGTCTTGTGGTCTGTTTCGGCGCAGTGGATACACCAGCCTTTTTCAGTCACCTGATCACCTGACAACATAACGGTAACGCCAGACAAGCAAAACTGCAATGTCTTTATTGGCGAGTCCAGGTTAAAATACTACACACAGTATTGATAT
>JAQMYF010039957.1:0-14306 GCA_030014195.1 Neosilurus mollespiculum
CCTTGAGCAAAGCACCTAACCCCCAACTGCTCTCCGGGCGCTGCAATGTTTGGCAGCCCACTGCTCTGGGTGTGTGTGTGTGTGTGTGTGTGTGTGTGTGTGTGTGCTCAATTTGGATGCGTTAAATGCAGAGGCAATAATTTCCTTTGCAGGATTAATACATTATAGCAAAATAAATCAAATCAAAAATACACAAACTTATTCTTGTAGTTGAGACTGGAGTTTTTCTTGTTGTTGAGACTTGAGTTTTGCGAGTACTATTTAATGAAGCTGCCATTTGAGGACCTGTCAGGCATACATTTCTCAAACTAGATACTCTGATGTACTTGTCCTCTTAATCAGTTGTGCTGCGGGGCCTCAGACTTCTCCTTCTGTCCTGGTTAGAGCCAGTTTGTGCTGTACTGTGGTTTCTTGGCAGTTTCTTTCATGGAACAACCTTCATTTCTCAGAACATGAATAATTACAGAAGAAATTACAGAAGAATTACAGAAGAAAGTTCTTTTTCTGGCCATTTTGAGTTTATAATCAAACCCACAAATGCCGATTCCCCAAATATTCAAAAAGCCCAAAGAAGGCCAATTTCATTGCTTTTTTAATCAGTGCATCAATTTCCATCTTTTCTGACATAATAGCAAAAGCATTTTTAAATGATTGATAAGGCCTTTTACACAAAAATCTTGGAATACTGAGACAACATGCCACTGGGCAACAAGTATGATGGTTGCTGAAAAAAATCCAACTGTCTCCACCAATAATAGTCATTTACAACATTAACAGTGTCTAGACTGTGCTTTTCTATCCAATACCCCAAAAACTTTTTAAGTGACCCCAATCTATTGAACTGTACAACATGTTGTACATATCTGAATGAAGAATTGTAACTGATTCTACAGCTCAAGCAATCAGAGATTGCCACAGTATAATTCAAAACTAAAATAACTTTTGAAAAATCATGAAACATAAAAATGACATGTTTATATTATATGAATATTTAAATATTTATTGTTAAGCAGCTTTTCTGCTTTAAATCAGACATTTTCATCAGGAATTTTAACTAACATTACATTTCTCTCCATTTGCAGGAGCAAGTACATGGGTATGTAAATACCTAGACATCACTCTGATAAGGTTGCTTTGTACATGGAATTATTATTATTATTATTATTAATATAAGTATATTTTTACTTGTTTGAAAATGAAAACATTTCACCTTCATTAATTCAGCACCTGTAGATAAAAGTGATATATATAAAAAAAAAAAATACAAAAAAAAAAGTTTTATCAATTATTTATATGAGAAAAATATAAATAGATGTAAGATACTTCAGTGGGGAAGGTAAGTACACTCTTGGCCTTAAAAACTGGTATTGCCCCTTTAACTGAAATAAGTGCTTGTAGGTGTTTTGTGTAATTGTCCACCAGTCTCTGCTGCAGTATTTTTGAGGGCTTTCTTGAATGTTCTGACTGTCCACATCCCCATTACATTTAAATGGGGTTCAAATCTGGTGCTCTATTTAATCTTTGTGGCTCATTTCTTAGTGGATTTGCTAGTGTGCTTAAGATCATTATCATGTTTAAAGTTCCATCCTCACCTTCCACTTGCGAACAGATCGCCTCACATATTCAAGCACTGTTTGATATGATGCAGAATTCATAGTTTAATCCTGCCTGAGGCAGCAAATCAAGCCCAGACCATAAATATTTTCACCAACATGCTTCAAAGCTAATATGATGTTCTTCTCCTGGTCATATGTGTATGTAACTGTGGCCATACAGTTGTCTCTGACAACTGTACTCACAACACATTATTGTAAAATGTCTGGTCTTTGCCCGACCTGGTCAGTCCGTTGAACACAAACACTGATTCAATGCACGGTAATGAAATGAAAATATAATCTTATGAGAACAGCTGAAAATTGTGCCACTTCCTATACGCACAGACACACCTAACCACATACGCATGCACTACTTCAAGATTATACTTGTCTAGGTGCAATGACCAGAAAACAAAATGTAATTATCACCAGAGAGGTGCATGAGATTTAGTCCTGAGATTCAACTTCTATCAATCAGCTGTGTATTGCACTCTGATAATGTAGGCAGAAACATTTATACTGTTGAGTAAGTAAATAAGTAAGAAGTAATAAGATGCTTTTCTTCAGTATAGGAAGCAAATTTATTGGGCTGATGAATTATTCATTTTCTCCACATACAAGGTTCTAGAGATACAAGTATACATTGGATATTTTTAGTTGAAATGCTTATAAGATCCCAGAGTGGGACAATATAAGACAACTGAAAAGCTCAGAGTGAGAAAGTGAAGGTGGAAAATAGAGTAAACCAAGCGAACTGCTTGACAGAACAAATTCTTATAACTTAAAGAATAAAAACAAAAAGTGTTTTATTTCTTTCTAGCTGCATGACGGTTCCCCTTCACAGTTATGATTCTGAGTCTGATAAATCTTTCCAATGTGAGAAGATGATGATGATGAATATTTTTATTGCACACTTGTAACAAATTAAAGTAATAAAATGGTTTTAATATTTTTATTGAAATCTGGATACAAAACCTAATGTTGTATTATTCACCTCCACAGGAGGATACTGGAGTTGATGAACAGCAGAGAGAAGAAACAGGTGAGAACAGCATTAAAACTCAAAGGTCCTGAAGATAAGGTATTTTTAATCATTAGAAAGAGAAGAGAATCTGGTCGGTAAATGATACAAGCACATTTGTTGAGAACAGCGACAGACTTTTTAAAAATTAAATTGCAACAACAACAAAAATGATTAGTGGGAGACAAGGGTGGAGTATCTTATCTTATGTACAAATAATACAATTATTATTAAACATCATCAAATTATGCTGTAATTAATGTTTTTCCATTTAGTTAATTTAATTTTTAAATGTATTTAATTACCCCAGTTTTTCTAAGCAGTTTTCTCTGAGATATCTATTCACCGGTGGTTTTGCAGCATCAACAGGGGCACCCTTCTGCCCTGCAGTTATACAAGTGGCATTATTAACATGCTTGCATATCTTATTGGCATCTGTGAGATTAAAAGCCAAATACACTAGGTCATATACCAAATACAATACACAACATATAACATACGTACCTCAGAATCATACCATAGACTGAGGTGAGTCGAAATGCTGTATAGTCCTATCAAAAACACACAATCATTGTTTCTTTTTAAACCTTTCCACCATTGTCATTATTATTGTTATATTTGTGCCTCAAATAAAAAAATCTGACAGTACATTCAAAAGTGTTTTCTAATACGGAAAATCTAGAAGATTGGTTTACAAAACAGGCATTTCAGTAGGTATGTTACATGGGGCTTTTTTAACAATTACTTTTATTCAATATATAGTATATATTCAATAATGGTCAGGTATATCACAGTTATATGTTATTTGACTCACTACATTAGTTTGTTTATGCAGTTTCAGACCCATTTTACCGATCATTATGTTGCACTCATTCTTTACATTGTACCATGCACCATTAAACAAGAGCCAGAATAGCATTCAATCCCAAAAATGAAAGAAAGAGTGAAAGAGAAGAAGTGAATGAGAGGTTGCACCTAGAACCTATGTAGAATACTTTCAACCAGAAATGCTATTATATCTGCTATAATAGCAAAGTCTATATTATATTACAAAAAAATCTTATCCTGTTAAATAATTTAAACAATCTTACTTTGCCCTCTTTGTTTTTTACCCCCTGATCTTCTATCCCTCAAGCAAAGTATTTCGATACTATTTTTATTTAAATCAAATATATAGTTGGTGATGTTTCCACTTCTACTGTAGCAGCCATTTCAACCAACAAATGCAATATTACGTGGTGATAGCACATAGTTAAATCCGACAGTGGACTGTTGAAAGCCCTCTTGAGCAATTGAATAAATGGACTGTAAGTAACTAAGATATAAATATATATTTCTTTTACGACAGAGTTGTTGAATTCTCCATTCGGATTGGTTAGAAAGTATAAATTTCCTGTAAAAACAGCACTGAAAGTTATTTTCATGTTTAATGCAATGCTCTCAATCTAATACATTAAAAATGTAGTGTTATATGTGCTATACAGTACCTATGTGATCACATAAATTGTAAACCCCAAGTGTTTCATACATTTTTATAGTGTTTAATACTAGCACTTCTGCTTTATCATCCCATTTATCATCAGAACAGACATTACTTCCTTCACCGCCAAAAGCTACTTTGAAAGTGCTGATGGTTTGTGAAAGATCAGAACTCACTCCATTTCACTGCAAAATCTCTTTACATCTTCATCACTATTTTTAACTGTCTTCCACAATCATCTTAGCCAGGGGACTCTAATATTAGTTTTAATAATCTTTATTATTTAAATTTCTCTTACACCACATACATTTGCCACCACAGATATTTTAAGTAAAAAAATATTTTGTGACATTTTATTGGAAGTTTGACAAAATAAGTAAATTTTTTGTTAGCATTAGTTATAAAAGCGCAAAATGGGTGTGGGTGCCCATTTTCACCACTAGGGAAAAAAAGTCGACTTGTAAGTAATAAGTATGTGGTGCTAAGTCATAAAGATGGGTAAATAAGTAATAATCATGAGTCTGTAAGTCAATTATGAGATACTAAGCCAAAAATACCGGATTCTAAGGTGAAAGTGAGAAAAAGTTTCAACACAGAAGCACAAAAGGTGTAACAAACCAAAACAGGAGAAAAAAATATTTGGAGTTGCCATGAAAAGTTTAAACATGGTGTTAAAGTCTTACTGTAGTGATGCAAATACTGCATATAAGTCACTCTGAAATGCGGACACACTTCAGCTAAAGCAGCAGATATGTTTATATGAGGAACAGAGAAGGTAAAAGGAGTTAAAGTTGAAGGTAAGAGGAGTTAAAGTTGATGTATGTTAGTTACCATTGACTCACTAAGCTGTTAAACAAATCCTTTAAAATTCACTGTGGAAGTAAGTTACATTTCCAGAGACCAATTTATCTGTACTATTTATTACACACAAATTTTGTGTGTGTGTGTGTGTGTGTGTGTGTGTGTGTTTTCCCACACAGATGAGTTTAAACTAATGACTCTGCTGTCACTCTTTATGTATGAGATTCTGTATACAGGGTGTTAATGTGAAGTGAACTTTAGTTGAATCAACACTAACTCCGCACAGTGTCGGCTCCAGCCTTCTTTTGAATCCCCAATGGGATTAAGCCATTAATAGGCAGTAGTCATCACATCTGCACCAATTTTTGATTCATATGCTCTGTGTGCTTCTCTGATAGTATTAGATAAGGGGTTCCGTTAAAAACCTGAATTTTCCTTAACAGTTTTTAGTCGTTTTTAGTTTTAGTTTCCTTAACAGTTTTTTTTACTGCCTTTAAGTTGAGACCAGTTTCAGTAATGCAGGGTCACATCAGAGTCACTTTTTTGCACGACAGCAAATTTCATTTTTCTTGTTCAGTATCTCATCAGCGATGTGTCTCAAACTATACATCCTAATTTTCAATCTGCACCAAATTCACACAGTTACCACTTATATATGCGATTTTGTAATGTAAACAAGTGAGTATGCTCAGCTCCTCCTCCATCACGGCATCAATGCTGTTTTCCTGTGCATATGCGCAGTGGAGTCGAATCATCAGAACCTCATGCATATTCACGAGGGAAACTGAGATGTTTACAGCTAAAATTAACTGTAACACCAGGGAGGTACTATAGAAAATAATCAGCAAACAGTTTCATTTTAAAAAGTATTCAAAATTGTTCAAATCAAAATCATCTATTCTATATGGCACTAAAATCTTACTTGCATGCGCCATGTATAGCTTTGACAAAAGAAATTGAATATTGCTGGTATTTCTTAGAAAACCATTTATAGGCTGATGCAGTGTTATTCGGGTGCTTAATCAACAGTAGTTTCAGTCTTCCTTAAAGGTCACTTCCAAACATCGAAGTGAGTGCAGTTTTCTTCTGGAGCTTAAACTACATACTGTGAAATAATGCATGTTATTATCTACCCTACTGAGAAGTGATCTGGAGATATTACATATCAACATGTAGCATCAGAACAAATGGTTTATCATGTAAACACTGCACTGAGTCCTAGAATCAAACTCAGCACAGACATGCACCAAGCCAAGTGTAAAATAAAAGGCACAAACATGTAAAAATCCATGCAGTGATAGTCTGTTACAGTAATCCATACAGGTACTACTGTCTGCTGAACACTACATCTAGCTCTATGGCTCTGCTGTAGATATAGATTAAAGCTGATATCTATTTATAAAATTAGAGCCAATTTACCTCCCATTATTATTATTATTATTATTATTATTATTATTATTATTATTATTATGATTATTAAGTCCCATTATTGCAGCCCACATTATTGTAATGAAGGAATGACATTAGTTTGAACACAGTATAGTTCATTCGGTTCTCCTCCTTGTGCTGCTCGTTTGGCCACCGCATCAACTCTGGCATTTCCTAAAGAGACAGGGTCAGATTTGTTAGTGTGTGCTTGGCACTTACAAAATGCAATCATTTTGGGGAGTTGGATAGCATCCAGCACTTCTGACACGAGCTGGTGGTGTGCAATATAAGTGTCTGAGCTAGTTAGGAAAATCATTCCTAAAATCATGAACTACCCCAAACGCATATCTGCTGTCGGTGTAGATCATGACCGATTTCATTACTAAGTGTATCGTGGTCTGAGACCACTGCAAATCCCACTTTATTTTTATCCATGTCTGGATCTCTGAATGCTGACCAGTCTACACAGAGCATAAGATTCGGCTTTTGTAGGGGCTCGTCCTTGAGGTCAATTCTAGGGGAACACAACTGGTTCGTTAAAGCCAAGCAGTCATCAGTTTCACCATCATTTTCTGTGGAAAGCAATGTAGCAGGGTTAAGCACTGTACAACGTTTCACAGTTATATTAGGCATGTCATGCAGAACTGTATTGTATTTCAACCACGGTTAAGTGGATAAGTGGGATGTCCTCTGCTCCAACAGGAGCAGGGAGACAGTGTGAGGGACCAATAAAGTAAGATCAGAATACCCTACAAAGTCTTTTGATGCTACTGCTACCTTCTCCGCGGCTGCTACTGCACTCAAGCCGAGGGGAAGACCAGCTGCATCAGAACCTAATTTCCCTGAGAAATATGCCACCGGTCTTAGCCTATCTCCGTGCTTCTGTGACAGGACAGAGTTCATATAACTATTCCATTCATCAACAGTTTTACAAATGGTTTTGATGGATCTGGTAAACCTAAGGTTGGAGTGAATTGTAGTGTTTGTTTCAATTCAGTAAAAGCCTGTTCTGCCTCGTTTGTCCACTTCACTGGTGAGAAGGCTGTGAGTCCTCATGTATATGCTCGATCACACAGGGGTGCCTCCATTACTGAGTAATTAGGGATAAATGTCCTACATTAGGAACACATTCCTAGAAATGGGAGAACCTGTTTTTTTGTAACAGGCTTAGTAATTTTTTGAATTGCAGAGATCCTATCTATGGAAAGTTTTTAACTTTCTCCTGTGATTTATTTTATGTCCCAGGAAGTGTACCTCCTGTTTAGCAAACTGAAGTTTGAGGAGGGTAACTTTATGACCCTCTCTAGCAAAGATGTTTCAACAATGTGACAGTGTCATCGTCACATTGCCCTTTAGAGCGTGCACAAACCATCAAATCATCCACGTAATTCAGGAGGGCGGATCCAGGAGATAAGACAAGAGATGTTAGACTGTCTCTCAGCATTTGGTTTAAATTGTGGGTGACTCACAATATCCCTGACAGAGGCGTGTGAATGTGTAGGGCTTCCTGTCCAATTGAAAGGCGAACCAATACTGGCTGTCTTTGTGCACTGGTAAAAAATGCACTTGCCAGCTCAACCACAGAGAACCATTTAGAATCAGGGGGCACTTGAAGGATTTGGAACATCAGGTGCCCTCTTTTTAACTGTCGCTTGTAAATCTTGCGCGAATCGCCATTCATCAGGTTGGGGAGTTTTTCTGGCCTTTTTTTTTTACTGGAAAAATGGGTGTGTGCCCTGGACAGTCTGGGCAGGGTACAATTACTCCTGCTTTTTATAGAGAATTAAACACGGGCCTAATGCCCTCTACTGCTTCATGTTTAAGCAGGTTCTGTGTTTGTCTGAGCTTAAAATCAGATTTGGGGGTGATCACCACTGGTTCAGTGCCTAGGATTAGCTCTACACCACATTTACCCTTGGCCCATACTTCTTCTGTAACCTCCTTTAACCTTTGATGTATTTCAGCTGGAGTGCATTTACCTGTAAGAGAAGGAAACAGAAATCCCTTTGCAGATATAGGACCTTTGAAAGGGCTCTTTTCTCTGGTCAAGATCATGCTGTGCTGCACATGTACACATATAGTTAAATTTTGTTTAAAGACACCAAACTGAGCATGATAAAAAAATCATTTGGGTCCTCTGTGGGTGTCCATCCTGTTTTTTGGGAAGAACATTCAGCCACCCACAGCCCCACATCTCTCCAAGTTTTGTTTGCTGGTTTGGCTAATTAAACATGTGGACTAGAATCAGACGCATCAGAGAAATTAATTTGACAGCATGACTTGGGCACCCTCTCGAAGAGTCCTCCTAAGTGTCTCAGGGGGTCTGTAAGACAATTTGAGCACTTATGGAGTTTTACATGATGAGTACAATAGTGCGTGGACCAATATAAGGTTTGCAGAGTTAATCGCTCTCTAGTGGTGTCATTATCCCATATTTGTTCAAATATATGTTCTTGTCCTCTATCTACATGTGTACAGTGTAGTCTGTCTTCCGACATACAATATGTGTTCTTATCTTTGTTAGTTGATCAGGGCAACGCCTCCATTCATACACATACAGGGGATACCCTGAACTATATTTCACATATTGGGGCTCGCTAAGGCTCATGGTTAATCCCTCACTGGTTGAGGATAAAATAAGATGCAATTTGCACATCAAATTGCACCAGGAGATTTATAGGGCAGTAGGATGAGATTAGAAAGGGGTGACTCACCTCTGGGTCATTTTCAGTCCTGCATTGGAGGTGATCTGAAAATTTTTCTACTGTCTCCTGGCCTGTGACACCCACAGTACACAATGTTTTAGATATCAATTTTGGAGCCATCTTCAATGCCACCTGTTGTATCACTGAATGCTTTGCCCCAGAATCAACTAAGAATTGTAGGATTTCCCCATTAATGGTTAAAGGTATACATGGAAGTTGCTGGTATGGTCTTTGAGCATTTTTTTATTTTTTTTTTGAGCTTCTAGTGGGTTCCCTCAATAACTACATGCATAATCCATACTACACTTACACTAACTATTTGGCCTTTGGCTATCATGTTCCTGTTCAATGTTATCTTGTGGATATGTATGTTCCTGCCTTACGTAAGCTGCACTAGAAGAAATGTGTGTTTTGGACATACCTTCATCGGTCTCTCATGTGTCATCCTCCCTTCCCTCCGCCCATCAGTCTGCTTTGGAAATGTACTCTCTGTGTGGACGGTCCCTGATGAAATGTTGGTCGCTGCCACAATTAAAACAGGTGTGCTGTAGTGTGATGTAACCTCTGCCTCTTCCTCTGTTTCAACCTCGTCCCCTCCCTCTGTTGTTTCTTCTTTGAGCTTTTTCCCTTGGAACATGGTCAATGTAGCTGTGTGTAGCCCAGTGGCTCTTTTTAAGTTTTCTTCTTTTCTTTGTCATGAATAAGTTTTTCCACATGTATAGCATACTGCTCAATCTTTGTTAGGTTTGCTTTGTTAGGTTTGCAGTTTCCCACCAAATTTCTGTCCACCCATTCACACACGTTGGGTAGATGTGTCATACTCTCTTTGATGTCTGCTAGTGTCCATGACCTGTGGATGAGCATTGGCACTTCAATGCCTGCTACTTTGATCATAGGCATTGTCAGCACTTGATGTATCTCGCCGCTGCTGGTTGCAGGCACAGGGCTGCTCATACCATATTTTGTGCCTTGCTGGGTGTGTGTTGTGGAGGAGAAAGAGGAGGGATGGTTGTCATAACCAGGAGGCAGTTCGAGGTCCGTCAGAGGCAGGTACAGACCAGATGAAGCTCCACCCCTACCAGTTGGTAGGTTCATTTCCTGTTGAACAGACTCATTCTCAAGTGGTTCCTGCATGGGTCATCTCAGACTTCAGGTCTGGATCCCCCTGAAATTTAACACTCTGAGAAACAAATGAAGGCCCTCCCTGACGCTGTCCTCTAATATGCATTTCCTATTACTCTGCCAATCACCAAAGGCCTTCCAGTCTGCAAGAAACTTGGGCTCATTCTCTGTCTTTTCTTTACTCTCCAACGTATCTTAAAGCTGTGCAATTTGTCATATACCAAAGCTTCCTTTATCTGGGAACCCACACTCTTTTACTTAAATATCAAATTGAGCCACACAAGTCTGGACCTATTTTTGCGATTAGTCGACTAATCGGATCATACATAAATTGTAGCTTATCGCACCAGCATGCAGCTGCTCTTATATAACCATAATTAGCTTCCAGCTTGAAGTGTTGAAGTTATTATCATCATCATCTTCTTCCGTTTGATCTGGGGTTGGGTCACGGGGGCAGCAGCCTAAGCAGTGAGGTCCAGACGTCCCTCTTCCAAGCCACTTACTACAGCTCTTCCGGGGGGACACTGAGGAGTTCCCAGACAAGCCCTCCAGCATGTTCTGGGTCAACCCTGGGGTCTCTTCAAGGTTGGACATGCCTGAATGTCACCTCTCTGGCGGGGAAAGAGCCTGAGTTGGTGCGTGAGGTTGAGAGATACCGACTAGATATAGTCGGACTCACCTCAATACATAGCTTGGGCTCTGGAACCACCCATCTTGAGAGGGGCTGGACCTTATTCCATTCTGGAGTTGCTCATGGGGAGAGGCGGCGAGCTAGGATGGGCGTCCTTGTTGCCCCCTGTCTCGGTGCCCACTTGATGGGGTTCTTCCTGGTTGATGAAAGGGTAGCTTCTCTCCACCTTCGGGTGGGGGGATGGGTCCTGACTGTTGTTTGTGCTTATGCACCTAACAACAGTTCAGCGTACACACCCTCTTTGCAGTCTTTAGGGGGTGTGTTAGAGAGCACTCTCTTACACACCCTCTTTGCAGTCTTTAGGAGGTGTGTTAGAGAGCACTCTCCCTGGGGACTTCAACGCCCATGTGGGCAATAACAGTATGACCTGGAAGGGTGTGATTGGTAGGTACTGCCTCTCCGATCTGAACCCGAATGGTGTTTTGTTGTTGGACTTTTGTGCTCATCACGATTTGTCCATCACGAACACCATGTTCAGACATAAGGGTATCCATAAGTGCACTTGGCACCAGGACTAGCTAGGTCACAGTTTGATGATTGACTTTGTAGTTGTGTCATTGGACTTGCGGCCGCATGTTCTGGACACTCGGGTGAAGGGAGGAGCGGCGCTGTCAACTGATCACCATCTGGAGGTGAGCTGGCTCCGATGGCAGGGAAGGCCGCCTCCAGACCTGGCAGGCCTAAGCGTGTATTTAGAGTCTCATGGGAACGTTTGGCGGAGTCTCCTGTCAGAAGGGCCTTTAACTCCCACCTTTGGCAGAGCTACAACCACATCCTAAAGGAGGCAGGGGACATGGAATCCGAATGGTCCATGTTTCGTGCCTCCATTAATGAGGCAGCAGTCCATGGCTGTAGCCAGAAGGTTATCACTGCCTGTCGTGGCGGTACCCCACGAACCTGGTGGTGGACACCTGCGGTAACGGGGGCCATCCAGCTGAAGAAGGAGGCCTATCAGGTCTTTTTGGCTTGTGGGACTCCTGAGGCAGCAGACAGGTACCGGCAGGCCAAACATGCTGCAGCCTGGGCTGTCGCCAATGCAAAATCACAGGTGTGGGAGGAGTTCGGTGAGGTCCTGGAAAGAGACTATTAGTTGGCCTCGAAAAGGTTCTGGAACATACTGCACCTCAGGAGGGGGAAGCAGTTCTCCACAATTACTGTTTACAGGGGAAGTGGGGAGCTGCTCACCTCAACTTTGATTGGTGGACTCTGGGGGTTTGGGTGGGGGACCGCCCATTGCTGGGGCTAAGGTCGCCAAGGTAGTCAAAAAGCTCCTCGCTGGTCAGGCTCCAGGGGTGGATGAGATCTGCCCTGAATATCTCAGGGCTCTGGATGTTGTAGGACTGTCTTGGTTGACACGTCTCTGCAACATCGCATGGTCATCGGGGGCCATACCTCTGGATTGACAAACTAGGGTGGTAGTTCCCCTTTTTAAAAAGGGGGGCCGGAGGGTGTGTTCTATCATGGAATCACACTCCTCAGCCTACCTGGAAAAGTCTATGCAGGAGTACTAGAGAGGAGAATCCGACCGATAGTTGAACCTTGGATTCAGGAGCGACAATGAGGTTTTCTATTAATTTTTATGAATAGAATTTCTAGGCGCAGCTGAGGCATTGAGGGATTCTGGTTTGATGGCCATAGGATTTCATCTCTGCTATTTGTGGATGATGTTGTCCTTTTGGTTTCATCAAGCTGGGATCTCCAGCTCTCATCGGAGTGATTCGCAGTTGAGTGTGAAGTGGCCGGGATGAGAATCAGCACCTCCAAGTCTGAGGCCATGGTTCTCAGCCGGAAAAGGGTGGAAGTCCTACCTCAAGTGGAGGAGTTTAAGTATCTCGGGGTCTTGTTCATGAGTGTTTAAGGTATGTGCTAACTACAAAATAAAGACAATTAAGATGACAGTCCATTCAACTTTTAATGAACTTTGCAGCTTGTAACAGAATTTCTGACATTTTTAGTGTGCAAAATAAAATGAAGGCACAACTCTGGCCTTTTCCATTATTAGCTGCACTATGTATAGTTGCACTATGAATACTATGCACTAGTAAGAATACAAAATATCAGCATAAAGAAATACTGGTGTCATCAGTGAAATGATACTGGGCATAACCTTTCCAGTGACATCACGGCTGTCCCTGATTACCACTACTGCACATGTGCGTCAAGGACAGAAAGGCAGACAAGGCAGCAGAAGGTACTGTGACAGTTTTGAGAGAAAAACAAAGCTTCAAAAAATATTCTGAGGGATGAAACAAAAAAATAATGTGTTACTACCATAATGCAAGAAATGATTCATTCTTGTTCATTTTCAGTGGGCGGAGAATCGTCTGGTCCATTTTCTCCAGTGTCGTTTCCTGTAGCTTAACTGAGACTGGTGCTGCCGGGGAGGATGGGGACTGGGAAGAGTGCAGCAGGAAACACTATGCTGGGCATAGAGGGGAGGAATTAGGCTGCTACATTTACAGCTACATCTCCATCCACCCAGCAGGGTAAAATATTAACTGTGGGATGCAGACAAAGGGATGAAGAGTTTCTGCTCAGCGATGGCCCAAATGTACATTGTAAATGTACATCTGTAAAAACAACCTAAATAGATATTTTGCCATGATTCAAATTAGGTAGAATCTCAAAAATTAACAGTTGCCCTGGGGTTACAAAGTCACAGGGTTTCTGGGCATTGTAAAGGAGCAGAGACACAATTTATTGACTGCAGCATTTGTTCAGGTTCTATGATCTGTGGGATGCCAACATCTTGTGCCATGTTTTACAAATGGCTTACTATTGCTGGCTCATTGTAAAATAAATTTATATATATAGCAAATAATAGCGGGTAGCCCCCACTCCAGTAATCTCCAGTAATCTTATCCAGTAATTGAAGACCAATAAGAAGGCATCCTTGGCTTTTAATTTCTACCTGCAGTGTTTTATTTATTCATTTATTCAATCTTGGGATGATGTGTGAGGGGCAAGGTTAAACTCTGTACAGGTCACCAAATCTTTGTAAGGATAACACAGAGAGACAGCCACTCTCACGCTCATTCACACCTATAGGCAATTTGAAGAAGCCAGTTTACCTAATGTGCACGTCACATGGATGTCGGAGGAAACCAGATTACCTGGAAGAAACCCACACAAGCATACGGAGTGTATTCAAACTCCACACAGAATCTCTCTGGTCAATCCTGAGGTTCAAATCCAGAACCTTCTTTCTGTATGGCAACTGTGCAAACCCTGCACAACCATGCATCCTACAGTAGTCTCATCTAAACTGTAAATAAATCAGTGGATGGCTTAGTACAAATTTATTTTACAGATATAACATCTACTGTAAGTATTCATTCATTCATTCATTCATTTTCTGAACCGCTTATTCCTAATTAGGGTCGCGCGGAGGCTGGCGCCCATCTCAGCCGACTCTGGGCGAGGGCGGGGTACACTCTGGACAGCTCGCCAGGCCATCGCAGGG